>NQIM01000247.1:0-60591 GCA_003426235.1 Xylaria polymorpha
TAAGGTTTAAAGCTTAAGAATAGGTATTAAAATAACTAAAACAAAGTGCTTTTATGCTTTTTTATATATGCAATAATTATAGTATATTATTATTAAAGCTATATAAATAGCTATTTATTACTTATAAATCCCTTTTTAAAAAATAACCTATAATTTAGTATAATTGTTATACTAAGCTAAAAATCTATTCTAAGGACTAAGTTATATTAGAACTAAATACTAAGGTCTATAGTCTGTAAGCTATATATTTATATATATAAATATAGTAGGGCAAATAATAGTACAAAGACACCTGTCCCCAGGCAACCGTTCCTTAGTCAATAGGCTACCTTTTAGGTTGCCACATACAGAGGCAATTAAGGCATACGGAGGCAATTGAGGTATACGGAGGCAATTAAGGCATACAAAGGCACTTAAGGCTAAAAAAGCTATTAAAATTAGAACCCACTTACTTAATTTACTTATTAATTAATTGAGTTAAGTCAAGTAATAGATTTGCCTCAAGCAAAAAAAAAAGCTAATTTATTAACTCAAGTTAAGCAAAGCAAAGCAAAGCGCGTTTTTTGCTTTGCTTTGCCTGTGGTGAACGCTGGATGGAAGGACATCCGTCTACGTTAGTAGGCGTGACAAGTTCGCTTTATCAATAACCCATAATCTTGATATCGCGCTTCGATATCTTAGGAAACGCAGCGAGCCGTGCATATTGTGGATTAATGCTATATGTATAGATCAATCTAATATGCAAGAAAGAGACCAGCAAGTGTTGCTTATAAGCCAAATCTTTCAGATGGCCGCCCAAGTTGTGGCTTGGATTGGCCCAGAGCGCGACAACAGCGATCATGCTATGGAATGGACAGATTATCTTGTCTCGCAAATTGAAGTGCAGATTTCGCCCCTGACGATAAGGCCAGCTGCGAATGCGATAGACATTACTTTAGGAGACCTCAAAAAACCCCTCTGTCTTGGACAGACAACCAAGGACGCAATCTGTCATTTGCTTTCGCGTCCGTGGTTTGATAGGCTATGGGTTCGACAAGAGATCATTTTAGCCAACTCCAACGCTATTGTTTGTTGCGGAACCAAACATGTAGCATGGCTTTCCTTCCGATGTGCCTTGGTAGCTCTGTTCTGCAAATCAGTCACTGGGCCTCATTGTATACCAGAATTGCAAACTCGCCTTATAGACCTTGGAGGCTTTATCTTTCAGCGGGTTCCTACCAAGCTTGTTAACGTGCGAGAAACTTTTAGAGAATCGAAATGCAAAGACCCAAGAGACCGGATTTAGGCAGTCCTAAGTCTGCTCTCAGCACAAGAGCAAACGTTGGGAATCTGTCCCAACTATGGAATCTCGATAAAGGACGTATATAAAGACGTCTTTTTACGTTTCTCGAAAGTTTTTAGTGACCTCGGGAGGCTGCAACAATGTGAGCTAGACTCTGAATCCAGTTGGCCAAGCTGGGTTCCGAACTGGTCTCGGAGGTCGGCAGCTATGAATCAATTCCCTATGCTGGCGTCTTCTTATCTAGCATCATATCACAGACTAGTCGACATAAATGCCCTGGAGGTTACTGGTGTACAAGTCGGCGTTATCCAAGACCTGAGACGGACAAATCTCAATCATTCGAATACCGACATGGAAATTCTAGAAGTTGTTGCCGGGCTGCTATTTATCGATACACAATCAAAGCCTCGTCAAACCTTCTAGGGTTGGCGCCAAATGCAGCACAACAAGGGGACATTATTTGCGTCCTCCTTAGCTGCGGAAGTCCAATGGTTCTTCAACCAATCTCGAACGGAACGTATCTAGTTATCGGCCAGTGCCTGGTCCATGCTATTTCGTATGGAGAAGCTTTTCTGGGAACCCTCCCAGAAAACATCCGATTTGTTCGAAAAAACACATCTTGCGGCATTGAAGCTTGGCATGTCAAAGATGACGCTTCTGGAGAAGTTTCTATGTGTGATCCACGCCTCCATAGTCTACCACTCAGTGTTAGCGCGGTGGACGTTATGAAAGGCGGTTTGCTAAAAATTGACAAGCAGAATTTAAAAAAGGTTGGGATAAAGATTTTAATTTTACTCTAATATAATAGTTGTTTATAAGGATTTTTATCTGTTTTTGAAGTGTTCTTGTGTGCTGTAGAATAACAATTATACTTTAAGTTTTACTTTGATTAACTAACTAATATATATATATTTGTTAAGGGCTATGTAGGGAGGTATGATAGAACAGTGCTATATAGGACCCCGTATAGGGCCTGCCATGTCACTTACTCCATTCCATCTACAACCCATTATTCTAGACACGTCAATTCAATCATTACACCTACCGAAACGGGGGTTATGAAGGGCAGACCCACTATTACTTCCGATGCTCTATAGTACTTGCAAGATATAGTCTATTAATAACAACAACAAATTAAACCAGCCCATACTCTATCTTCTCTTCTTACAATTGTCAAACACAACTCCTTCGAGGCTAGTATAGTGGATGAATTGCCTATTTGCCCTTCAAGGCTGCCTAGATTAAATGCTTAACAGTCAATTTAGTTACGGCTTGTCTTTCATTCGGGGCTAATGGCAGGCCACTGTGAGCTATGACGTCATATTAGCCATTCTCTTACATTTCAGCTAATATACCTATTTAGCAATTGGGTAAGCTAGCTATATACGTCTTAGCACATACATTGGGCATGCTGTAAGCACACTGACGATAGCTGCACCCTGTATAGGTACTAGATCAGTTGGCTATCATAGGTATCTTGGATCCAGACAATGCTTATAAGATCAGAACACCAAGCTCTGATCGTAGATGTAGACTTCTGATATGATAAGGGATTCTATTTTTACCTACACTACGAACAGCCACGGTTGGGTTAACACCCATCAGTATCGGGGTACCTAGGTATTTACATATGCTGGCATCTCTATACTCTAATGTCTGTCCACAGCGTTATTGTCGATACTTCCAAAAGGCCAACGTCCTTATCACCATCGGTATGCGTTACCCATCTACCCCAACTACGCGCCTACTGATGGGAACTCGGATCAATAAATACAGAGGCAATTCCATACACCATGTAAACGATTTATGCTTCGATACGGATACCGTTGGGGCTTTAGTAGAGGCAAAATGCTAGTTGGTGTCGCTGCTGATGTTGATGAGGATTGACGATAATAAGGACTTGTGTTATGTACTCGTAGTATAGATCGCTAGACAGCTATTGAGCACCATCATTGGCTGGCGCATTCAGCGAGGGCGTCCTGCAACTATGCAGCGTTCTCTAGCGGCCCACCTCCCGCACCCCGGCCGCCCACCCTGGCCCGGGAAGCGGTATTTGCGAATGCAATGTCCGCTACCAACGCGGGTAATTCTTCTTGTGACAGATGATCGTCGTAGTTATCCTCGGAATCGCACGCCTCGCTGCGAATGTCCTCGCCATGGTCGTGGTCATGCTGGTAAGCGACGGCAGGTTGGTGCTGCGCGTCGTTGGGTCCTGCCGCAGTGCGATCCGTCGTGCTGTTATTCCTTGCGGGCGGCTTATTGCCGTTCACCTTCTTGCCCTTTCGTGACTTCATCTTTGCTTTCTCTAGAAGGCGACGTCTCTCTGCCTCCTCTCGGCGGCGGCGACGGTCCTTGATTTCATACTGTCGAATTAGAGCTTCGGGCGGATGGCCAAAGATGAGCTCATATTCACAGAATTCACAGAGGTAGTAATCTTCTGGCGCTGGTGGATGATGCATATTCTGGTACTCGGTCTCTCTACGGCGTTGCCTAGCAGCTTGCAGAAGTGAATTGCCCCGGCGCTTTGGCTTCTTTGCGGTGGCGGGGGCATTTGATGCCCGTTTTCCCGAGCCATCGCCGGATGGATGTATGCTGGGCTGGGTGCTACTCTGCCCTGTCAGAGTTGCTGATAAACCAGGCTGTGCCTGAGTGCTTCTACCGGCGCTATTATGGTAGTCGGTCACATCAGAGGATCGGTGAGCACGGTGGGAGCCAGCCATACCATGCGAAGCAGGGTCTGATCCCGGCCAGGACACGGGGTTCTGAGAGCCGAACGTGAAAGTAAACTGGGTAGATGATCTAGGGCTAGGCCTCGTGGGTATTTGTTGCTGCAAAAGACTGATATTCTCTTGGCCTGTTGGCACGGGTATCTTCTCGGCGCTGGCAATGGCAGTAGAGATAATACCTGAATGTTCTGACCAATGGGGGAAGAGTAAGCATATGCTATTGTTACCGGTAAAGCGAACCATGAGATGACCAGTGAAAGTTTATAGGCAACAGGTGAGAGAAAGTAAAACGTAAAAGCAAGGGCCGGAATGGAAATCGCAAACGTGTAAGATGATGCAGACTCGTACTTACCAGCAGGAGGTGACGGATATTGGCTCGCGGCCCGTAGCTTTAGGCTGCGTCCAGTCCAATTGGCGTTTGAGTCGGATAGAGCTCGCAAAGGGCTCCTGCCGTTTCGTATTCTACCGTATCTTCCCCTTCCCGGCCCAGAAATACCTTGCCCATTGCTCAGAGGCCCCCCGGATTGGTAGTATGGAGTACTTGTCGGGACATGATCTCCACTATCGTCATCCACAGTACCTGGGGGTGACGGCATCCCAAAAGCAGCTGGCTCATTGAGCACATGTGTGCCATTCAATATTGTCTCTCCCGCGATAGGTATTTTTCTCTTTTTCTTGTTATTAGTGTTTTCAAACGAGTCATATCCATCTGCAGATGAAGCCGTCGAAGGTGGCGGCTGCGGCTTTGGTTGTCTTGGCTGCCCAGATCTTGCGGGGACTCGGGTTCCATGTTCTGCTGGCTCGTGAAAACCGCGAGAGCCCAGCGCCCTTCTCGCCTGCATTATCAGGGAATCATCATCACGATTTACTACGAGCCCATTCCTACGAAATCCAGTGTGCCCCTCAGGTCTAAGCCTATTGTCCCGGCTGGCTACGCCCACTGGATCTGTACTAAACGACAAGGACTCTTCTTGCGAGTTGTATGGGTACACGAACAGAGGTGGTATAGCTTGTGGTGCTGGAGGGTATTTGATACTGTCGGCCAACATCGGGAGAGATTCGCTCTCGAAGTCGACGTTTGGGCAGCGGTCGGATCGGCCGGTCTGGAAATAGCGACGATGAAGATTCGGGTGACATGTTTTCGTAGGTGCCTAAAACATGGTATCGCGATAGAATTAGCCATAGACATTTGACTACATGCACCAGTACACCAACAGACATGATGAGCAGCAGAGCAGTAGGAGCAACCGAGTCAGAAACGACAGCAGAATAGTAGAGGTGAAGCAATAGACACGGCTTGTGTCGAGTGATAGCCCAGCGGAAGGCAACTCGCTAGAACAACGGACGGCAGCAACAAGAGCAAAGGGTGTCGGCGGTTCGGAAGGAACCATATCGCACGGGGCGACGTGCTTCAGGGGCAGCCAACGGTCGAGAGGACCACCTACCCATCACATATCGTGTACCAATACTGGTACAAGCACGTACACACACGCTGTATTCCAACAGAAAGTCCAACGGCAGCGTCGAGACGTGCCCGCAAAGTTGACCGTAGCCAGGCAATATGGGAGGGAAGCTAGAGCAAGCACGAATGATTTGTACGGAGCGAGGCAGTCGAAAGCTTGCCTTCAAGGCCGGCTGGGAGGTTGATTTCTGCTGCGTCACAGACGGTGGTCAAATTAACCTTCTGGCCCCAGCAAGCGGAACGTGGCCGGGCAGGGTGGTGGGCGGTGGGTGGTGGGTGGTGGTGGGAAGGAGGGTGGGGGTAAGTGATGTGGCATCCAAAGGGAGGTGGTAGGTATCCAAGCGTCAGTCCTCAACACGTGGAGGGATGATTCAACGGGGGAAAGTGGCATGTGTCTCCAGACATACAAGAAGTGATGGGCCAGCAGGGTGGTGGCGAGGAGTAGCAGACGATGACCAGTGCCCCAACGAGGGATCCGTGGTCGAACAGACGGCTACCAACGCAAGCAAGATGTACCAGCCAGTGCAGAGGGGGCACAGCCTACAATCGGTACTGGTTGGCAATGGACGGCTATCGAGATCTGGAGCTGGGGTGGGAGCTGAGAGATGTTGGTGTGTCGTTGTCGTGATTCTGGTTCTGGTTCTGGTTGTGGTTGTGGTTGGTGGCCAATACGGAGGGCTGGCAATTGTAATGCAGGCAGAGGAGCAGATGGTGGTCGGGGTTGAGGGCCAAATCGATGTTCAAGGCCTGAGGCAGGGGCATGGGCATTGTGCTGGCGATAATGACTGTATGCTGCTGTAAAAGCACTTGCTCTGTGCCCTGTGCGCATGGTGAGCCGTGGGGAAGTGTGCTCGCCAGGGGCATAAGGAGTGGGGTCAGGGGCTAGCATACACGGTCCTATCCTGTGCTGTACCTACCGACCTACAAGCGATACCCCCTACCTACCTACCTACATAGGTAGGTCCCGCCGTCCCTAGGTAGGTAGATACCGTACAGTTGTGTCGATAAGAGGTACATATGTATGTACCTACATAGGTAGGCATCTATGTACCTAAGGTAGCTAAGCGGGTAGGTGGCCAGCCCGATGATTACCAAGCCACACGTCCCGCGCCCATTTGAGATTGATACCTTAGGTATGTATGTACCTAGGGAGGTTGATTTTGGAGGGGTCCCAGTTTCAAACGGTTGCGAGTGGGGCCAACTGTTTCGTACAAACAACCTTCTCCCAGTTAGTGGTAGGTAGTACTATGTATGTAGGTACTACTCATGTGGGTAGTTTCATTCATAAGCATGTGTTTTAAGCTTGATACCTTAGGTAGGTAGATTCTAGGTTAGGTACCTAATAAGACAACAAGAAAGAAAAGTTATTTACTTAAGTATGTAATTAATTATATATGGTGTATCTTTCTAGGTCTTCCTATAGATGGTCAACTACTATTCTACCTAGTAGATCGCGTAACTATTCTGCGCCCTTTACACATCGTCAGTCAGCTTCAGATTCCGATTCTTCAGACTCCCGGTCCCTGGGAACGAAGAACTCAATCAACACCAGCAGCGCCTCACTCGCCAGGGTCAGACATGCAGTCTATAATCGCAGAACCTACCAGGTCCATATTCTCTCTCTCTTACTACAGCCCCAGGATCCAGCTCCCCTTCCCGAACTGTTAAATCCTATTCAGGCTTCCCAAGTCTGTCCTCAGGCTTGAATTTCACCACAGGTGGCACTATCCCTAACATATCACACTTTTAGTAGCCACTCGGGTCAAAGGCTCTATTTCCTATAAGTAATGTTTATACTAATGTTAAGTAGCTTATCTCAACCATATTCATAAGGCATGGGCTTCACTTCAAGTTCGTCCCTTACTATGGCGTTCATTGTGGGATTATTATTCCGAATTCTTAAAGTTTCTTGCTAACTTGTGCGTTAGCAGCTAGCTATGCAGCAGTAAAAGATTGTGGCAACAGTAGGAGTCCTACCTCCTATTTGTTACTAACTACTCCCTCGTAACCTCTAGTAGGTATGTAGTTTACGACGGAGCTCTATCATTCAGTTCTGGTTTACCTTCCGTCGCTATCGACGCGGATCCAGTTTTTCACGATCCCAAACATCTATATCACCTACCTACATGTAGGTAGGTCGTGTCGACAGATAGGTAGCTCGCCAAACATATTTCCGTAGGACATCTCTGTAGCGTTTAACCCTCCATTAGCAACCGCTTTACCTACAACGTTTTTGCTAACAGCAATGTTCTATTAACTGCACTAGGAGCAACACACATCCATCGCCTTATCACCTCAGCTTATTCGTATTCCGCAGCCTGGTAAAAATATCCCCAGGGCAGCGAGACCATGCCCTTCATTGTTTCTGTCTGCAGTGCCTTCGAACGTTAGCACTGTATATATAGAGCTATTCCTCTCGGTTTAGTGTTTTGTGCTTGCAGTGAGGAAGAATGTCTCAAGTCAAGGAGGTCGGACTAACAGTGAGCGAGGAACTTAACATACACAGGTGCACAAAACGCTTCAAGCAGCCCTAAGGCATTCGCCACGGAATAGAAACCATTGGGCATTTATTACTCTCGAGAATTAACTTTGTTCACTTCTTTAGCAACCGCATCTATTATACCTGAGGCGTCGTCCATGAAAATTAGCTCCATATTATGCACTCCTCGAATATTGTGCTCTATCCAAATCTACTAGAACGAGATGGAGTGAAATACCGACTTCCAGAGCTTCAAACTCAAACAGTGGATTACATCATTATAGGATTTGATGATATTACAATATCTAGTCGCTCGATTATAATAGTAGGCTCATCGCTGCCGTGTTGTCCAAGGCCTCCTCCGAGGTAAAATGAAGAGCTATTGTGAAAGACATCTATAATCTTTAAGCGCCGAGGTTGACGTTAGTTGGGTGACAGCCTGGAGGTTTTTTACAGTACAATACAGTACTTATACTGCCCAAGTACCTTACCTCAAACGAACTCCGGTCCTTCGCCGGACCCTCCACATTTGATTTCATGTTCACATGCAGATGGCACTGCCGTTCATCGGCTGTTCACTCACCTTGCAACAACATTGTAGCAAACACAAATTGCACAAGTCCAGTACGATACTACTCCATGATATATGTACCATATCATCTACACTAACCTTAGGTAGACTACAATACGCCCATATTTCCGTTACGACGACCTCAGAGTGCGCTTTTCTTTAGGAGAAATAGACCCTACAGAACCTCCATGCTGTACGCAGCATTGCCCACGCGTAGGTGCTGTCCTCGGAGGGAGGTACCCACAATAGGACACGTACTATACGGATCGTTTTCTTAACCCCTCTGGCGCAGTACGGCAGTACCCCGCCATCTGATACTTGTTACTGTACCCGGATCCGGACCAATTTAAGACATTGACAGCTGTCGGACACTGGCACTTGCACTACTAGCCCACACCAGGGTCAGGGCCAATACGGTACAGGTACAGATGTGCAGGGGCCCTGCAAATGGCGGCAGATGAGTGGCCGAAACCTCGCTGCGCTGCGCTGGACCATGCCGAGGAGCGCCGTTACTGTCCTGGTTACTGTCCCTGTTGGTGCTGCGGGTGCGGGTGCTTGCTTGGTGCTGGTGTCGAGCTCTCCAACCAAAAAGTGACCCTCTTCTCACTCGCTCCCTCGCTCGCTCACACACGCACTCGACTTTTTGCCTGCTCTTCCCCCTTCCTAGCGACCTCTCGGGCACCCACGACATTCTCTGATCACTTAGCCATGATATACTCGGTTATTTCTGGGCGATTGTTGAATATTCTTTCGCGTCATCTCTTGTAGGAGCAAGCTGCCCTCGAGTCGCATCCGAGAGTTGAGCTGAGCTGTCTGGTGCCGGCCCTTCTTCCCTCTCTCCCTCGCTTGGTTCCAAGCCCTCTTGACTCGAACAGCCCGCTTCAAAAACGACGATTCCCTCGCTCCCGTCCCTCGACCTTTCCTAAACAGGTCAGACTACCATCCTGACTCGTTCCCTTCGTACCATTCGAACCACCCTCATTGGCCTCTGTCGCGTCGTCGAGCCCCTCCTCGTTCTTGCTCTTCTCCGTCTGTCGCTTCGCCTGGCCTCCGAGCGATGGCCGGCACCTCGCCCACTAGACGCTCCTCTCGCGCGCGGATCACCCAATCCCAATCGCAATCGCAAGTTTCTTCCACCACATCTAGCACCTCTGGTCGTGTCGAGCGAACCACCAGGGGCTTCACCAAGACCGGGTCGCCTCAAAAATCTACCGGCAGCGGGTCGCTCTCGTCTGAGCCGCCTGAAGACTCGACGACTACCGAAGACACCATTCTTCGCCGTCGTAGCACCCGCGGCAAAGACGACGATCGCGAGAAACCACCACGGCCCGAGCTTGTCGACATGCCGTCCGCACCCGACGAGATCCAGGAGGATGATGAGTCCGTCCGCTGTATTTGCGGCCATGACGAGTACCCCGGACCGCCCCCCTTCGACGAAGACTCGAAGCACGGTGTCAAGGACGCAATTGACCACGATCGCATCTTTGCGATCGAGATCACGGACGAGTTGGCCGGTTTCTTTGTGCAGTGCGAGATTTGCAACACTTGGCAGCACGGTGCTTGTGTTGGTTTCACTACCGAAGAGTCCAATCCTGAGGATGTTGAATACTACTGTGAGCAGTGCCGCAAAGATCTGCACAAGATCTATACTGCCAGCAACGGGTAAGCCTATCGTTCAGTCTTAGTCTCAATTTCGCCCCCCTAGGTATTCATTGTTCGTGGTCGCAGCGCTATTCTTAGAGGCTGAGGTATCGCGCGCTTCTATTCGGTACTTGCCTGTCGCCATGACAGATGCTATAACCGTCACCATAACTTGACGACATTGTGCTAATACACTTTCACCAGGCAAAAATACTCTATTTTCCTACCAATTCATCGACCTTCCCAGGCTGTGTCGCGGGCTACATCGGCTACGAAGGAAGATGCGCGATCGCCCAAGGCTGGCAACACTAAAGCCTCGCGTGCCTCCGCTGCCGCGCAACATGCTTCCAAGCGACGGTCCACAATGAATAGCCGAGATGCAGCTTATGACGAGGAAGAACAACTACGCCGTGCAATTGAAGCGAGCAAAGAGGACACGATACCAGAAGAAGCAGACTTGGCTAACAGGCGTCCAAAAAGAGGCAGAGAAGAAAGTGAAGAGTATGTCAAGTCTATAGCATGATGCTTGCGGTGTTTGCTAACAATTCTATAGGAAGGTGGAAAACGTAAAACGACAACGAACAAATTCGAAGTCCCCATCTCCGGTACTGGAGAAGCCCAGCGCCAATATTGTTGATGAATCAGATGAAGAATTAGCTCTTCGAAACGGACACTCCAAGAAATCACGGAATGCTGTACGGAACCAACGGGAACGAGCCGAGCGAGAAGAACGCCGCGAGGAACAAGAACGGAAACGAGCCGAGGCCGCTAGCAAACGCAAAGGCCGCGCTGAACGCCGTCGAGCCGATGGTAAGTTATTTCTACGCACAACCTCCGAATAACGAGCATGGCTGATTGTGACAGACTCGGATCCCTCAGAAGAGCTACCCCTCGCGGCACGTGCAGTCACCAATCGAACCACAGAGTCCGCCCAACCTCCCGATCCGCCGGCCCCCTCCTCGCAACCGCCCCCAGACACCCCCCCTGTTCCCCAGATGCAGGCAGCCACGGGCAAGAAAAAAACTACACAATCAAAAAAGAAGGGCCGAAACCAATACACAAAAGATCGCGATAACGACCACGAAGATTCGCCTGCCAGGTCCACTTCGCGCGATATGTCTAGGAATGCAGATGAAGCTGGGACAAGCTCCAAAAACACCGCACATGAGGCGACTGGCAAACATACCAAAGGAAGAGGAGGTATGAGTTCCAAAATAACGATGAGCGACATGAAAAGGCGTGTGAATGGTATCCTGGAATTCATCACTCGCAAACAAGTCGAACTGGCAAACGACCCATTATCAGATTCAACGTCCAGCCCGAGCCAAGCCGGCACAGAAGACGATTCTATCCCCACGACAAAAATAAATGGTGATAGTTCAAATAAGAAACCTAGCGGAGATGCTCCAACCACAAGTGGTGCTGGGAGCAGTGAGTCGACGGACCCGACCGTAGAGTTCAAGGACATGAGCTGTGTTGAAATGATGGATTCCTTGACGCGCGATTTGATGAAGTGGCAACAGGAGTTCATCCACTAGAAGGGTTTCGGTCTCGACTTGATTTCATATTCTTTTACTGGCGGCACCATAGGTATTCAGCCACTGGTATCATGCCAGTCCAGTCGCAGCATTCAAATGGCGTTGAGCTTGAAGCTCGGGGATTATAATGGGTGAGGCGTTCGTTAGCTTTGGGACTGGGGTGCTCAGGCACATTGACGGGGGATCTTACTTCGGGTAACGGGCGATTGGCATCACTATCTTCTCATTCGGACGTTATCCTCTGTCCCGAGTCAACATTTTAGCATTGTATGGACTTATGGGCTTTATAGCCGAGATATAGTGGCGATGGGAAAAGGCGAGTCGTGTAATGGCTCGTCGTCGTATCCAATCGGGATCATTTATATTATTATGTCTATATTTACCACCTTACAGAGTAGGGAGAAACACACGGGACTCGCTTTTCAATATACCCCTGGCCACTAAACGCCACTATGCACCTCTAAATAGAAACACTATTCTACCTCTCTCTAGGTCATGATGATCTGTGAGCCAAGCCAGGCAACTACTCGTACATGCATTTCTCCCCCGTACCAGACATCCGCCGGCTACAGTAGGTAGTCAGTAATCAAGGCCCCGAATCGAGAGCGGTCGCCCTCTTAGCCGTATTCTTCGCCTTTCGCGCCTCCTTCTCGCGCTTGCGGGCCTGACTCATGCTCAGCGGGGCATCATCACCCTGTTCCCTCGCTCGTCTCGCGCGCTCCTTCAGGCCCTCCTCGGTGACGTCGTCGAGACCGAAACGGCCGAGTTGCCCCTTGCGCCACTGCTGCACGACCCAGTCGGCGGCCTGCTCACGCGCGGGCACGCCGCCCTTCATCAGCTTGCCCGTGCGCACGGCCACGGCGTCGAGGAACTCGCGGACGTCGTTTGTGGGGTCGGCGCAGAGGTGCGCGTACAAGGACGGGTCCCGCAGGTTGAGCAGGAAGAGCATGTAGTCGGCCACCGTCTCGGCCGCGACCAGCCCGTCCTTGACGCAGCCGACGAGAGACAGCTTGAGCATGGACTCGAGGTCCGAGACGTACGGCACGAAGACCCCCGGCGTGTCGACGACGAACACCCCTTCGCCCACGTCCTGCTCGGCATTCGCGGCGTCGGGAGACGCGGCGACGATGCGCACGGGCGTGCTCAGCTTCCGCGTCACGCCCGGCTCCGCCCCCGTCCGCGCCGCCTTGGGCAGATGCATGCCGACGCGCCGCAGGGCGTTCAGCAGCGTCGACTTGCCCGCGTTCGGCATGCCGACGACGAGCGCGCGCAGCCCGAGCAGCGAGTCCTGCGCCGCGGCGCGCTCCTTCACGGCGTCGAGCAGCCGCGTCATGGTGCGCGGGTTGCGCTCGTCGGTGAACACGACCTCGGTCCTGCCAGTCTGGGCGGCGGCGTGCCATTCGGCGAGCAGCCGCTGCTGCTTCTCCATCCATCGATTCGACGTCGCCGGCGCGCAGAGGTCGCTCTTCGTGTACACGATGATGCGGTCGCGCCCCGCCAGCGAGGACTCGAGCAGCGGGTTCGCCGACGTCAGCGGCACCCGGCTGTCGCGGCACTCGAGGATCAGCCCGATGTTGGAGAGAACCTTGCGCATGGACGAGAGCGCGGCTGTGTGGTGGCCTAGGAAGTAGGAGCGCGTTATCTGCGACGAGACTTCGAACACGGCGCGGGGCACGAATGCGCCCCCTGCGGAGACCGTCGTTTTCACGGTTGCGGCCATCTTGGGGGGGGAGAGAATCGGAGAGAGAGCCCTGAGGCTTATGGTGGGTTTGATTTGGAGGCTATGGCGATTGTGTAGGTCATCGTGCCTCGTGGAGGATGCAATTGGTCGAGGTTAAGATTTCACGCTATAGTCCATCTCAATCAAAAGATATTCAGGGTCCAGGTCCTCGGATTGGGGTCAGCCTCGAAAATGCAAAAAAATGCAAAAAAATCCCAGCCTTGCTAAGGATCTGCAGTCGACAGGGTTCTTTATTCTAAATGACGTTGTACATCTTATCGAGACGCTTTCATTGGCTACGGCTAGTATCTCTGCTTCAAGCTAGGCGGGACGGGACCTGCATGCTTTAAAGTGTGGAGACGGCATTGTAGTGTACCTAACTCCACGTTGTACAGTACATCGTGGGCCCTTCATACCCTCCCTTTTTATGAAGGTTTTTTAGTACTCGAAATATCCGACGCCGCATGAGTCCAGATTCAGAAACTGCTATATCTGTCATATATTGCTTGGGCTGGCTCGTATGTCATGTCCGTGACACTATCAATACGGAGGTGCTGTCGTTGTACTGTGGCAATCCCTTTCTCTGTCCTCTCGCCAATCTCTCTTGCTGATATGTCGGACTTCTCTCCCGTTGTAGCCGCATTAGTCTAGCCGTTCCTGAAACTCCGAGCGGTTAGTCTAGACCTATGAAGTTGAAGGCCTTCCCCGATAACTTAGAAGGCGTAGATAGTGAAATTCCCCTCAGCATGTGATGGATGGCCTCGACGGCTTATGCGGAGTGATCATCGAGGAAATCCCCACTCGCCGAGACTCATCTTAACGGAAAACATACCCCCTTCATCTAGGTGCAGTCTTGGGGTGCTAGTTGATGCAGAGAATAGCATTCGAAAGAGACCTTGACCCCCCGCGTACTGATAACCGCGGAATGTCTTCCTGTGTTCGTCCGAGTCCGCTCTGGGCATACCCACAAGTATTAAGGAGTCTCTGTGAACCGTGATACTATGAGGGGTCATTGATTGTACTTTATAGATTGAGTTCACGATTAGACTAAGGTTCCTGCTTCTTCACCTCCGGTGAGCTTCAGTAACTCACCTTCTATTCATCCGGAAGTCAGTGCGTAGGAATATCAGACAAAATGTCTCCTCTTTCAGTGGAGGGCAAGTTCGCCATCGTGACTGGCGGCGGCTCAGGTAGGACCTATAATAATCAATAAATAGGGTCGCTAATGGAAGCTCCACCACAGGTATCAACCTCGCATTCTCGAAGCTACTACTCCAACACGGGTGCTCCGTAGTGATCGTTGACCTAGCACTGCGTCCGGAAGCCAAGGAACTGGCCTCCCAATACTCTCACAAAAAAGGAGGCACTGGACTCTCAGCTATATTTCTACAAACAGACGTAGCCTCTTGGCCGCAGTTATCGTTCCTCTTCGAGAAGTTCTTATCTTCGCTCGGACGTGTAGATATCATCGTGCCCGGGGCCGGTGTCTTCAAGCCCTATTTCTCGGCCTTCTGGAACCCGCCCAAGACGGCCACAAACCCGGACAGCCCCGAGTATCGACTCCGCGAATGGGGAGCCGGGTTCCTATAAGTGTCTCGAGATCAACTTGACGCGCCCGATTCGTCTAAGCCAGCTGGGCATTGGCTACTGGACGAAGAATAAGCTTCCTGGTACGCTAGTACACGTGAGCAGCATCGCCGGACACGTCGCTGGAGTCGCCGCTCCCCTTTATTTCGCGAGCAAGCATGGATGTTAGTTGTACTTCTCGGTTACAATCCTGTTTTCTGGGATTGGTGAAGATACTGACTTTAAGAGCGATTGTACATGGCTTTGTGAGATCATTAGGTATGTTGAGGGATACGGCAGGAATCAGAGTTAGCGCCGTCGCGCCTGGGACTGTCAAGGTTAGTATCCCAGTTACTGTATCACCAATGCTCTCTGATATTATGCTTATCATACATCAGACACCATTATGGACTGAGGCTCCAGATAAGAAACACCTAGTAGAGAATGACGGGGACTTGGAGATTCTACCCGAGACCGTGGCCGAAGCTATGTCAGAGTTGTGCGAAAACCCCGAGTACGGCAACGGGATGATTCTCGAGGTCATGAACGACCATAGGAGAGTCGTTTCACTATTCAATGCCGATCCGCCGCCTCCGAAGGCTGCTGATATGCCTGCATTTGTTACCATAACTACGGAGTTGCTCGAGAGGAGGTTGAAGAAAGATGGGCTAGATGTCTAATACCTAAGCCATAGCTGGCAACGATTGAGGCAATTACCAATATGGTAATCTGGCATATTTCTCGTATCACTATCCTGGTGAGCAGCACTAAATCTCAAAGACGACTACGTAGGTAGGAGAAAGAGGGAAACAAGCAACCTCCTGACTCAACCCTCCTCGCAGTACAACGACGCCTGGTATCACGCGACATTCAAGTCGTCTTTGACGGTTCCAGAAGCCGAGGGCTCGTCGCCATCTCCAGTAATCGGACAAGCAGCCATCGGTAGCTTCACAGCTTGGCCACTCGGATCCATCTGGCGAAACATCTCGTCGGAATCAAACCACGTCTTAAGCTTCGTCACCTGCATCTTCTCATTCAGATGGGCAACCGTGACGCCCGTGATATCGATCAAGCGATTAGTCGCCGCAACTCTGACGTTCTCGCCAGCCCTGTCCCCACGCCGCACCATACGTTAGCAGCAACTCATCCACGGCCTTTCAAATATCGCTCACGTTATAACCACGTGGGGAGCATGGGCCGGGGGTTGGTGAACCACTCACCCATTCACAGCAGTATAGTCGCCCTTGAACTCGCCCCAATGGCGCCACTTGAACGCGACGACGGGGGGTTCCGTGTACACCTCCAGCACCTCCCAGGCGAATGTCGGCATCATGCGCTTGAAGGTCTTGTGGCTTGCGGCGAAGTCCATCGCCGTCGGGTCGTAGTACGCGCCTCCCGCCGGGATGACGGCGTTGCTGTTTACGCGCTGGGGTTAGTAGGTAATTTACCGAAAAGAGTAAGATTCCCAGGCTCATGTTTCGGGAGCATGCAGGCCAGGAGCAATGAGGCCCGAAAACCTGCGCCAAAAAGGGGGGAAATAATGACTCAATGGGGAACTAACTACGTCCCCACGCGCAGCATGTGCTCCGCCGACACGGGCTCCTCCTCGTTCACCGCGAAGCTGTACTGGGTGAAGTCGACTGTCCGCCAGTCCGATAGCTGCGTCTTAAACGAGGCCTCGATCTCCCAGTTCTTCACCAGGTTCTCGACGAGTTGTGGTAGGCTACCCGCGGCGTGAGTCCGCGATTTGGCTGGCGTAGGCGTGGTCAGTTTTCTTGTTTATGGTTGTGTGATCGCGATGTACGTGTGACAATACGCGAAAGAGGTAGGACGGGTGGAATAAATAGGGATAAGGGGTGTACAGGTAGGTTTAACTAAGTTTCAAGACTCACTTTCAGAATAGTATTTCCGCGTTTTGTTGTAATCGGGGGCCCGGTTATATCTCCATTTCACATCGGCATCCTTTAATACGGCGTTGGCATCTGTCATATAGTCTGGTAGCATCACGACCTCTTGGCTCCGGAGAACTGAGATTAGGTAGGTTTCTCGAGAGACGTTTCTTTCGGTCAAGTATCTGGTGTCGAATTATGGACTAGGGCTGAGATATATGTCCAAGTATCCCTGCGAATGGAATTTCATATAATAATCACTTTACTATCATCTTCACATGACACTGAGAAGTGCCTGTACTGTAGGTAACTTGTTTTCTTATACTTACAGAGATAAGATACCCTCGGGCCGTTCCACCGCGCCCAGAGCACCACCGCGCGGCACAGCATGCGGCACAGCACAAACTACCGTCGGTCCCCTCTCCTGTGGATCATGGAAATATGTGCCTCGAACTTCTGCGACATCGTGCACTCCTCGAAGAAGAAGTTGCGCAAGCCATCGTACGGTTCCAAGAGTCCAAAACCAGGTTCAAGCATTGAGGTGTGCGTCGCACCGCACCGCATCTCACGTTAGATATGTGGCTTATCCTAATGCATATCGGCGAATCATACGCAAGAAGACTCTCTAATGGTTTGTTTGGCTGGCTAGCTAGCTAGTGAATAAGTCCAGAGCTATTACCGAAAATCGAATCGTACGTTTTTTACAGCAAAATACCCCGGATCTACAGATACGAACTTACACGGTAAATGCGGTATTGGTGTATCGTCGGTAACTCGATCTAGACGGGCCCTTTTCCCTTTTCTTGGCGTTTGCTATGCGATCCTTCGCGCTTATTAGCGTTATTAACTTGGGAAGAGGATATACCTTATTAAGCGTTATCTATCTTTCCAACGACTATTATAACGACCGGGGCTCCAGCATAATTATAGCTTACTCGATGTGTTTTTGATTTAACGACTATGATATAATTAGGTCCCAGATGCATGTGTATCATAGTTAGCGAGACAGATTCAGCGAAATATGCAACATTGAGAGTGTTCCTATGGCAGAGTGAGCTGGATTTACATTCATATCGGAACTGCTTCTACTGTACATGGAACACAATAACCGAAATCGTTTTCAGTGGTCTCTCACGGGCCCTGCTAAGTCTCATCTGCCTCCTCCTGACATGAAAAATCTGCTGTTATACATGACCTTGTATTGAATCCTTCACTGAATGTTGTGACTCTTTGATACAAGTATTAGCGTATTCATAGCAAGCAAAAGTTCATTGTGAGCCTACTACAATCCCGAAACAGGAGATTCTTCATACCGCCAATATCATTCAAGAGGTCTGGAACGTATCCTCTCCCCAACCATACAGTCGATTCAAACGACGCGCATACACGAGCAACAAATGTCTTTCAATACGCGACTTATGTGGACGATGTAATGTGAGTGGCTTTTGAATAGTCATATTCTCTGGTGGGACGAAGGTATAAGCAGAGCCAACCTTAGGTATAACCGAAAACTTTAGTTCTGCTAGAGCTGCTTCAAAGCTGACCCATGGGATAGATCCATGAGACTGCGTCCTGTCGAATAATGTTGAGAAAACCTCGGCCACAGCAGGCTTGACTATGAAAGGCTTAGGGGGTGGTGGTGGAGCTGCCGCGGCGTCGGCGTCGGCGTCGGCGTCGGCGTCGGCGTCGGCAGCCTCTGAATCAGTCGAGGGGATTTCATACACGGACGAGTGTGCTGGCCGGGTTTTCTCTTTCTGTCGTCTCTCATGTATACGGACTTCAGGCGGCTTCGAAGGTTCTGGGGGAAATGGAATATATCCACTCTTGTTGTCGTCTGCGGTGTGCTTAGCGGCTTCGCGTTGGGTATGCGCCGTCAACTGCTCGCGAATTTTCGCAACGCAGTCATAGACTAAGTCTTGATAGAGAAACCCCATTTTGGTCCCCGTTTTATGGACTATGAACTCGTCGAATGCAACCAGAGCAGCCTCTGCCGTTTTTCGTTCCATGAGGCGGGTGATAGGAGTCACGAAGTCAGAGAGGTCGATCTCGGCCTTGACTTGATCCAGTTCAATCCCGAGCTCTGCTGCTCCGGCAGTGAATCGCCGCCCGCTTTTACGATTGAAGGTGGGCACAGAGACCACGTGCTCGAGAGTCGCGATAAAGATAATAATGAAGCCGAGGTGACCAATAGCATCAATATCTCCTCCGTATAGGTTACCTCTGGTTATTTCGTCCAAGTTGTGTATCTCGCCCAATTTAGCCAGCCACTTCGGAGCTTTGGGAGCAGTGGTTTCAGGCTGACAAAGACGCAATAGACAGTGAAGTATCTGGTCGCCGTCTGCGAGAGCCTCTGGTTTGCCCTTCAAAATGATACGCGCATTGCCATTGTCATTTGCATTGGGAATCCGCTTAAACCACCGATCCCTGAACATTTGGCGTCTGAGAACGCCCTGCACGCGTTCATACTCCAGATGAGTCACGTTGGATATCTCTTGTAGAATGATATGTCGATGGGATTTATCCGTTGATTCTTCGAGAATCTCCAATAATCGACATATATAATTCCAGATAGCGGCACCTTTGACAACGTTGTGCATCATATCGAGTAATGCACCGCTAATAGACCTGGTGTTGTGGGCGGGCTCCCTGCGACCTCTCTGATCGGCAACCAGCTCAGGTCTGCTGGAGGACCACTTATCAACGAAATAGGAGAGCACTGCAACACTCGAAGTCAGTTATAGCCACTTTGGGCGTGATGATGAGGGTTCAGAAGCTTTTAGACATTGTCTTGGCCTAAAAAGGAAGGTTTGTGCCCTGAAAGTTGCCAAAACGAGAAGAAAATGACTCCGAGAATTACTCACCGACAGGCTCCGTGCGAATCGCGACCAGTTCATCGTAGAGGGCGGCCTTCCGCTCTCGAGCCATATTTAGTACGTTCTTGAACGTAAAAGTTGAGAGCTTGATGGGGGTGTTGGAAGGTGCAGTAGTCGCTCTATTGGAAAGAAGACCATCAACTATGAAAATGAGGTATTGTAAGAGGTAAGCCTGCCTTATGAGTACGAGTTCACCTATGCCTTGAGGAACGCAGCATCCGGCCTCAATTGCGGGTTTGACTGCGGCGAGTATGTCTTCCCTGCCACCGTGGACCTCCAACACCCTGCCGTATTTATCCCCCAAGAAGATAGTAAAGCAAGATGGACGATAATTGTGAGGTTGTAGGTGATTTTTAAGGACTATCTCATTGATTGTTCCTAAATCTCCTAGGCGATTGTCAAATCCGGATTGACATTGTTCTTCCAAGGACTTCGTAGCTCTGTGTTCCAGAACGCGCAGAAGGAAGTCCGATCCAGCAGCGGCGAGGTCTTTGAGGTTCCAGTCAGGTGTAAATTTATCGATGTGTCCATTTGAGTCTTGTTGAGATAGCTGGACAGCATCCCAAAAATGTGGTCTAGCTCTCACAATCTTCTCACGTTGAGCTTGTCCCATGCCCTGCCATAGCTGCTTAAGTTCAGGTCCGTGAGCGTGATACATGCGAGCAAGCTCACGGTGGAAGTCTGAAACGAGGTCAGGGAGAAAATTATTATCCATTTTGTCTTGTCTGTTGCTGCAAAGCGCCAATGGTGGTGTTATTTCCAGAGCTAAAAAGGACTCGGGTTGGGGAGAAGAATGCAGTGGAGGATGGATATGAGGATGGATATGAGGATGGATAGGAAGATTGAGGAAATCTAGTGACGAGGAAAACTAGTAACCTGTGTCTGAAAAAAGCGGAACTGCCGACGAGTTTATTACCTACAGGCCCCAAGGCACTTAACCTTGGTATTATAAATACTGCGTGAGGTAGACCGCAAGAAGCTCCGAATTGTCCTACGTTGCGTCGGTCAGTGAATAGAGTCTGTTGGGCCAGATGGGTCCATTTCCATCCATGTTTGCAACTTCCACGAGCCATAGAACGCATAGAGAGATATTTAACGCGACAATATTCGATTACTGGAAGATTTACCTTCGGCATGTGGTATGTAACTTAATCCTGAGTTTCTCCTCTAATTATCAGCCTACCGCTGCCGCGGAGACCCCTGATGCCGCCGATGAAGAAGCCGTTGCCGTATTGAGCTCCAGCGATCATATCCTTACGGCCGAGATAAGAGCCAAAGCAGCCCCTCTTCCGCCTAACATGCCGTTCAGAGCGCTACCCATGAACTGGAATTTGAATGCTTTGGTCATGGACATGCTATTATTATGCGCCCACACCGCGATGACCTCGAGCCCGTCGCTTGTCGACCCAGACGCTCGGGTCGCCCGCTCTCCCCCACCGAGGGGCTCGCTGGACAGGCGCACGAGCTTCCATCCCCCATTTATAGCCGTCAAGTTCCTTGACTTCGTTACCGTGGCTCGACCGCCATTCGAACTCCTCGCGGCGCGTCTCCTTGCCGACCCCGATGTCGGCTGTGAATGTGTAGGTTTGGTGCTTTAAGCTCCAGTGGCAAGCCATCTTAACACTTTGGCTCTCGTCGTCATGGAGCGCGCCTTCGCGTGCGGGGACCGTTAAGATGGTGGTTCTCGACTTCCACAGTGATTCGTGAGTCGCCGTGGCCAAGACAGGGTCCTTGTCGCTTGGCCCGTTGTATAGCACCAGCTCAGGATTCTTGGTAAATCCTGTATGCATGCGTACTGCGAAGGATGGTGCTTCTTTCTTCTCTCCGAGATGAAATGTTTTGGTGAAGGCCATTGGTATGTAGGCGTTAAGCGTTGGTGGAAAGCTGAGCCCCCTGGTGGATATGAACCCAGCGCCCGAGCTTAATTCACCGACATGATACGACGGAGCCGGCCCTGCTGGCGGATAGGCATCCGTGTGGTGGACCGTTTCTTGATATGGTGGTGGAGGAATTCCGTCCATAGAGGCCGTATATGCAGTTGCCTCTGCCGCCTTCGAGTTTGCCATCTTTTTCTTATCAATAGTACTGTTAGGTAGTGCCAGGGAAAACTCAAAGTTGATTGATTAATGAAATGTGATCAAGGTGTCAAGCATTTGAAAGGGAGACACCAAGCCCTTATTATATATAACCTACAGGTGGTTGCTATCCGCTCCATAGCTGTATCGCGACCATGGTATGATGCTCATCATGGATGGCATCCGTTGGATTGAACCAATTCCCACCGTCGGTGCTATTTTATGTCACTCGGGTCGCTGTGTCAGCAGGGCTGAGACGCTATGCCGTAGCGCGTTTGCCCGCTAAGCCGCCCACTCACTTCTCTTGGCCACTATAAATCCCTTTACGGGAGTTGGTAGGTATTTTTAGACACCTCTAAGGTAGGTAGCGTCTTGCCAGCACTGCCAGCACTGCCACTAACCCTGGTAGGCGCATACAGATAGATACGCCGTACATGGATGTATCCACAGATTTAGCAAAACATTATAGTGTAGTATCAAGATCCCTATTATCATCACCTGTTCTCAAACCTGCCTTCTTCTGGCCTAACACCTACTTGAATACGGCTAACTTTAAAGGTTATATGTCTGAATGCTATGAAGTGAATAAGCTTTGCATCTCATGCGTGCTTACGTAGGTAGGGTATCCAGCTTTCGTCATAATGGAACATTCTATGTCTATAACCTCTATTTCGTATAATAAATATCCAATTGTCCATATTTAATTCGACATCTCAACTATTGGTTACCACCATTTCCAATTCTCGGCAGGAATCTATAGTAGTGTAGACTTAGTTCGCCGCAGGCCATCGATCTACAGCGTACTACTGTATACTAACTTCATGACCGACAAGGATGTGAATCCTTTAACCTTAATCACTTCTGGGTAATTTTTTTTATACGCGTCTCAAATAATAAATTTCCTACGGTTGCTATTATTAATGAAGCAACGGGGCTCTAGCTACCTAAGCGTGGAACTTCGGCCATCGAGATTTTGTATCGTTATTTTATCCCCTTAATCATGGCAGCAAACTTCAATCCCTCTTTCGACAAGCCATCTTCCTCTACATCCCCTATTTCAAAGTCTGCCATGCAAGGATGTACCCTAGGGGGCCAGAGCTTGCTCGGAGGTCTTTTGTACATCGTAAGCGTTGTCTAAGATAGCATGACAAAATGTGAAGAAGGCAAGGAGCGAACGCACTCGTGGTCCACGCAACCGCAGGTCGGGCTTTTGCAATCGTGCCGATTATCCGTGTGCAGTTTCCCATCGTGAGAGCACCACGTATTATGTTTCTCGATACAGTAGTTCGTAAGTAGTGCCGAGCCGCACTTTACGTAGTATTCAGTCCTCCTGGTAGCCATCCCGCCGTCTGCAGGCGGAACGTATGCCATGGACGCAAGGATTGCAAACAAGACGATGGACTGCAATCGGACTTCATTAACCACTACGTCGGTAAGGCCGATGTTTTCCTGTGCATACCTTCATGATGTCTATGGAAGATAAAGCAAGTATCATAACGGGGTTCGAGGAGCCGTTTCTATTCGAGACCTGCTAGTTGATCTTGGGGTTCATACCACAAATCCATCATGCTAGGATTGAAAGCTGGGCGACAGAATCATGACGACTTATATAAACCTTCTGTATCACGAAGTGAGAGCAGGTTCGTTGTGGCTTAGATAACTATACATGTGTCCATTCCTGTGCAATCATCCACGGCCTCTACTATTTTCTTGATTGGGCCAGGCGCGAATGGTTAGTCTTGGCTGTACGATACCCATGACTTGACAGCCCACTGAATGCGCTTCACAACATCAAACACCGTAAGATGTTGACCGAAAACAACGCTTTGTGATACACCTTAACCCTCATGTCTTGCGTAGGACGTGAATACGTAAAAATGAATATTCTAACTAACCGCGGGGGTAGAACGGATGATTATGACTCTTCCAGGCCAGGTTGGCTGTAATTCCCTAGCGGAAAGTGTGACAAGAGTAGTAATGCTATGGGATACACACAGCAATACGAATCATACGAAGAAAAAAGGGAAATCGATAGATAAGCAGGGGAAATTTATGGCTAGCTTAATGATAGGTTTATCCTTATCTTTGAAACGAAGGGCAAAGAGGTGGCATATTCATCATCTTACAACTAGAATCTTACATTGAACGTTGCTCATAATGTCCACAAGTTAATCAGTTTCATGCAGTGACCACCAGGCTTATGTCACGATACCAGCTCTACCAAGGCATAGCAGTAAGTGCAAAGACTTGTCATTGCCTCCTACAAAGTTCGAGAACATACTAGAAAATTAGTTTTAGTGTAAGATGATATGGGCATATAGTTCTAATGTATACGCCTGTTCTCTTAGAGCCATTTCTTATTGCCGAAGTGCGACAAGAAACGGCCACCATCCCCTTTCTGTATGCTGGCATTCTCTACGACTGACAAGACTGCCTCGATGGACTCTGTAGGCGTGATAGGTCCCTTGAAGCCCGGCGAGTATCTCATATAACTCTCCATCATGATATTCATGTTAGTTTGCTGTTCCGGAGTTGCTATAGAGAGGCATTAGTAATTCAGAGACCTTGCTAGTTGAAAGTAAAATAAAGGGGTATGGGTTTGGCCGTACGCTCAATGAAGTGACCCGTGTCCACGAACCCAGGGCAAACACTCAGGAAAAGCACGCCGTCCCTTTTGTATTGAGCGTTGAACTTGGCCGTGACTACATTCAAAGCTGCCTTGCTCATGGCATTCAGGGAAAGGGCAGCGATTTCATAGTTGTTTATCCAATCAATGTCAGCTATGCCGCTAGAGATGGCCACGACCTTTTTGATCGTCCCCTGTAATATCAACGGCATAAATACATTATACAGGTGAATGTTAGCTAGGACGTTCGCTTCCATTGACTTGTGGAACTCGTCCGACAGCTCCTGCACTCGTTGGCCTCTGTTCAAGTTCCCATGGGTTGTTAGCTAGTCTCGCAATCATGGTGACATAAGAACACCTATAACGCAAGGAATGAAAAATTTAACTAACACAATCCCAATGCTGTCGTAAGTGTCCATTGCCGTAAGATAGGCCGCATTGGCGATAAGGTAGTCGAGGCCTCCACCCGTGATAGAAGCGACATTGGCGGCGGCAGTCTAACAATAAAGTAAACGTCAGCAATTTAGACTTCTTTAGCGCCGGCTGACTTCCAATCCCATGTCTTCTCACCTTCAACTCATCGTACTTAGTGACGTCGGCCCTTAAGAGAGTGATATTGCGACGTGAGTCTAGTTCCTCGACCACCCTCTTCTCGACCAGCGGCTTATTACGGACAATGCCAATGACGGTATTGGATGGATCACTGGAAATCTTCTTCAAGAACTCCCACTATGTAGTATAGTTAGTCGGGTAGACTTTCAATACCACGGTGCGACATTTCGGCTGGAGCTTTGACTCACGCCTAATCCCCTAGAAACTCCTGTGATAACGTACGAAGGCATTGTGTATAATTAAAAAATACGATGGAGTGTTCAATAAAACCTGAAGATACACGTACGAGCTCTCTCGCTCTCTCTCTAATCTGTATGAGCTAACAACTCTCAGTTTATGACTGGTTGGACTACTAGTTACCTTTATAATTGTACGATGATCCTAAAGTCAAGTCATTTCCTTAGCCGTCCGTCACCGTGTTCCGGCGGTTCTTGTATCTAGTCCCACTAGGTTAGGACCATACCAGTATAACCCACGGTCGCCGAAACCAATCACGGGCTTCCCTCAACCACCAGAACCCGGGGAGCTTGGTAAGCCATGACTTCATAGGTAACCTTCCAGAGAAAAACATAATTATACACTTCGGAATGCCGGAGATTCATTTTAACTTCGACTTTAATAACTTCGACTATTCCTTCCGCCACAAGGTGTCAAGAATTTAAGGAATTGAGGGTCTACATAGTAGGTTAAAAAGCCCAGCATCAACTATTTAAGTGAACGGTTAAAGTAACGCCCAACAAAAACATCGGTTGCAACTCGAAGTTTTAGGAGTTTTGTCTACGCAGTGAGAGAACGACGGGTAAAGAGAGTAATTGTTAATGTTTTCAATATCAAGCTCGCTTAGCAGTATTATCTTGCTTGGCCTTAGCCACTATAAACTCTCCAACCAAAGCTATTCATGATTATGCTAAGGACTTAATGATGCATTGGCTAATAGAAGCCGTATACGTATTTCTCACGAATACGTGGTGAGGGGGGGTTAATAGTATACAATATCTTCAGAGCCAACGCCAGCATCCATCCATTCCATAAGAGCTCTCTTCACATTATCTGCGCCCTTCTCGGCATAGCGTAGATCGGGGTGCGCTGGTGGCTTAACAGCCGGGTCGCCTGCGATCCACGCCACAGGGATGCTGCTCGCTCCACGACATAGGTTATTGAGCTCCTTTACGTGAGCTGGATCGAACGCCCGCCCAAAAATGACGGCCCGCGGCGGTTTTCCGTAATCGTGCGTCCCAATGTGATTGGAACTAGGCGACTTAGGGCCGCGTCCAGCGAGCAATTGAGCGAGGTTCTCTTTTGCGTAGGCGAATGAGTCTACGAAATGGGTGACTATCGTTGGCTTGATTAGTGATGCTACTACTTGATATGAGAAGCTCATCACGAGCCGAACCTTCGATGTCAGGTTGAAGAAACGCTGTGACTGTTTTTCCTGTCTCCAAAGTCGCGCCACATAGGATTATAGGGATCGGATTCGACGCGCCGGCCATGGTTTATATTGCGTTGGTAGTTGTATTATTGCTCTGCACAAAGACCCAGGGTTGCAGTTATGGAAATAGTAAAAAATAGAAGAAAAGGTCGGAGTGCGTGAGACGAGTATAGCAACCGAGAATATAGGAAAAGCATTAGTATTACCTGGTACTGCCTTCATTTATGGCCCATGAGCCATCATAGACAGTTTACTGCCCAGCAGCGGACACCGGAAACTCCCCGACGCGTATTTGCGTCATGTCAGTGCTCATATCCCCGTGTTCTCTCACATCCGTGATAGACCTTATCCGTTCCCGCGCATATTATAGACTAGGTTCTTTGGGTTCTTGCTTGTGACCTAATAACACTGGGCTATCTGCTGAAGAGTCCGGCTGTTGAGGCATACGATACCTACCTAAGTCTCATGGGTTGTCTTAGCCAATCACGGCGACTATTAGACAACATGGGCCCCAGTTCCCCTTTCGGGCGTCAACGGCCAATCACGGCCTTTACTGAGTTTGCCCGGTGGTGTACAGTACTTAGGTACGCGAAGACGAGAATCAGACAAACTGAGGCCCTATTTACCTGAGAGAGTCCCGTATACTTAAGTATCTGTTATCTACTTATTTAGGGGTCGGCGCATGCCCCGGAGTTAAGGGGTTTAAGAAGAATAACCAGTAACTCTTAACGCAGAATAAGAGCCAGCCATAGCAAAAAGGCTTGGCTCTGCCCGTTCCGCCATTGAATCGTGAAGTCTTGTTGTTCTCCTGCCATTCTGGAACCATTCCGACAAGATGACTGCCAATCAACCATCCTAGGCATGGGCTGCTCCCAATACACTTATATTAATCATAACTACACAAAAATGATGTGGTATCTATTTGTTAGATCCATATCAACCTAATTACTTTTGCTCTAGCAGGTAGCGTTACTTTGTCACCACAGTACTTAGAGACGCTCCGGAGATAGGCGCCGCCCAAAGACCGAAGAGAAGATCCTGGTCACCGGAATCTAGTTGAGCCGAATTATCAAGACCGTTTAGGTAATCAAGATGCCCAAAGTCGCGTCTCAGGTCTCAGGCAAGAGCGCAGATCTATGACGACGCTGTTAACCGCGTCCTCAGGTAGGTTAGTTTGCACGTCCGTCGGGCAGACTCCCCTTGCGATGACAGCAGACTTTTTATCGCACGAAAGGCAGGTGTAATAGCGGGTGAAAGGTTACCTGGCTATTCCTGAACACACCTGTTTCCTTGCGTCATCTTCCTGGGTAAACGTTTCGACCGCCACCCATCTTAAAGATGCCTGAAGACAGACGGGCGCAGAGCATTCATTTTCGCACGGCGTGTGACCCATGCTCTTCGGCTAAAGTGCGCTGCGATAAGCAACATCCGGCCTGCAGCCGGTGCGTCCAAGTCAAGCTGCAATGCTCGTACAGCCAATCGCGCCGACATGGAAGACGATTATGGCGCAAGATGGCAGCAGACGGGCAGATGAAGATGGCAACAAGCACAGCACCAGAGGATAAAGCACCGGTAATAGCAAGTTCTATCGCACCGGCTTTTGCTGAGCCTGGTCCAGCTAGATCGAACCCTTTGCTAGTCTCCCCATTAGTGCCACTGGGCGTCGCCCAGGGCCGAGATTCCCTGTTGGACTATGAACGACAGGAAGTAGATGAGACATCGGCACTGCCGTCATCGTGGTTTTCTGGGGATGGGTTCAATGCCGAACTCGATGTTAGCTTATATACGGGTTGGAATATGGCCAATCTGTCGCCTCCTCCTCCCCTGGAAGCTGATATCATGCCTGCCTCAGAGCCAAGTCATCATATATCCACCCCCATGGAAGGGCAATCTCCCACACCGAACACGGCTAGCTCGCACGACTGCGAGGCTCAAGCTATCTCCATTCTACGTTCAATGCAACATGGAGAAATGTACGAGGGAGCGACATCGTGTTCCATTAATCCAATACAGTATGCAAAGCTAAACCTCAGGCCAGGCTTCGACCGCGTGCTCGCCACTAACAAAGCGGCGCTCGCCGGCTGTGCTAGGCTGATGAGATGCTCCTGCGCGCTTTGCCCCCATATAATCCTCCTCCATGTATCGATACTGTCCAAAATGTTGTTTTGGTACCGCGTAGCCGCCATGGAGAAGGCGAGTTCCTCGGAATATGCTGGGAGTGTGGTTGATGCCCATTCTGCAAGCCAGTGCCCAGAAGACCCGCCAACTCCTGATCAATTCAGTGTCAAGCCGACAGGAGTACAGGTTGGAACACTCAACCTGGATGCTGAAGACGAATATAACTTGCGCCGTATGCTCCTACTTCGCGAGTTACGCAAGACTGAAGGCGTGATAGATGAGCTCATAAACGTAGACCGCACGGCTTTAGATGAGAACGGGGGACGAGATGCTGAAGAGCTCTGTGCAGTGGTCACTTGGGGGCATTGCGCGTGTTAGGGAAGGGTTACAGGCTATGATACGGAAAATAGAACAAGTTCGGTAGCGGGCACATTGAAATGAGAGTTCAGTTTCCAGACATTATACCCTTAAAAAAAGTACTACTGTCCTGTCCAAGTTAGAGTAGCATTCAAGTCAGCGATGTACCTCAGTAGATGTAATCATTGATCCTTACCAGAACTTCATGTGTAACTGCTTCTTATACTTTTTAAGATCACATGTGGTAACAATCTTAGGACAATTCAGACTATCAGTGGCCTTGACAAAGCCTGCATGACCTGGTGACCTTTGTTTGTCCGTCTTTGTCGGCTTGACTTCGGCTTGTACAATATTAGATAGGTCAGGCAGGTTAAGGCCTGTGCGGCGTTGTCTCTCGTTTCTCGAGCTCTGCGCTGTAACATCGTATAATACCGGTTGAACGGACCAGGGGTACAGCTAGTAAGGTCATGAGGCGTTTCAGAACCCGGTGACTATAGCCCTTTCACATCTGAATCACATAGACGTACTGTAGACAACAGGGCCCTAGAGGGGTCATCGGTGGTTACATTGATCCTAGGATTACTGCAAGTAATTCATGCGATTAATTCATGGCTAGTTACGCTATCTCAATTGTGATCATGCCCCCTCAGGTTATGTTTCTTCCTTCTTAGTCATCCATCAAATACAGGCCGGTCGTCTTCGGCGTCAAGCCCATAATAATGATGAAACTTCAAAGTACTAACAAGCGTGATCCAGCCGCCTCAAACGGGCGCCAATCTCGATATCTATATGCCGCCCATTCTGTGGAATAAATGCAACAGATCGAGATACAGGTGGACCGTACTCAGGAAGCAGATGTTGCCTCCAACGGGCATATTCTTTAGCGCGTGGGTCGAGTACTGGTCTTAGCTGATGGGCAATGCCTTCTTGTTCCAGCCCGATTATCTGTCGTGAGAATGTAGTCGGTCCAAGTTTGGCGGCGCCTTCTTCGGACTCTTCTGATTTCTCCAGTATATTGAAGTGTACGATATGACGGCCCTGACAAAGTTCCTCAAACTGGCAGTGTGTGGTCGGACTGTCCGGGAGTGTCATATATCTGAAACTGGAAGCGTACGTTCCAGTGACAAGATTAATATCCTTCAATCTTAATACTTTAGGGTCCGTAGACATGATAAACTGAAGAAGGTTTATTCCTGAAATGTATAACCCACGCAACGTGCAGTCTTTGAGAGCAAAGGGTGATGAGCAGGTTGTGATGTCTCGGTGGAGCTGGGGGTTGTACGGGCGAATTCAACGTGTTTTGTCCAATATTGAACCAGTGTAGATCGAAGCTTTCCAATTCCGGCATGATGGTCGACATATGCGAGATTGCCCCCAAAGCCAATGCTACATGCTCGCTCTGATGCAGCCCGTCCAGAGCGGGAGAAGGTAAGAGATACTGGGTGTCCATTGTGTCAACTACGGGTGATGATAAACTTAGTGTCAACTACGGGTGATGATAAACTTAGCGTCACCCGCTTCAAGTGCTTGAAAATGTTTGCTGGGCAAGGTCTTTGTGCGAGGCCTAGGAACGCCGTATACTCTAGGCTGCAGCTTGGAACACTGCCAAACAGGTCTAGATGTTCATCCACGCCGAGATTCGACTCGCTTAGCGCTGCCATGGTGATTTCGAAGGTACGCCGCGCGGTAGCCCAGGTCTCTGGCCACATATGAGCAGTACGACGTGTGATACGTAAGACGACGCGAAGGCATAATGAGGCAATTGAGCCAGCCTGAATGTATTTCTTTAAGTTGCGGAATATCGTAGTAAGAAGCCGTGTATGTTCATCAATCTGGGATTCTGACGCCGCCTCCCGAAGCCCCACGATACCGGTAATGGTGCAATGCTGAAGGCGACTAGTCGAATAACTCTCGTTGCTCAGTCGCGCGAGCTTCTCTAGCGTCTTCGTTTCCAATTTTATGTTCTTGCGATAGAAGCGTCTGGCGAAAGACGCATGTGAAGCTTTGCTTTCTATGGTGCGACTTGTACGTCGTAGGGAGGCGACGTCTTGGAATTTGAGGAGCTTCACGATGGTTTCGATTAGTTCAACCGGTAGGGTTTCTAGAGCGGATGCCATGGTTGAGACACCAGTATCCTAATATGGACAGATGAATGTCAATGGCTATCGAATCAGGGGTTTCTCGATAATGTTGATTACCTATCCTTAGTGGGAGACCAACCGGGTTAAAGTTGTGAAATTAAAGAGCTTCGCTATCGATTTCTAGAAAGATTAAATATCTTGAAGCATGGTCCATGCGTCTTGCTAGGTTATTTATCGTGTTATTTACAAAATTATTGATCATACATCATGCTTGCGCCTAGTTGTTTGTTCCACGGGCACGTACCGAGGGACTGGATCTGACCCGTCACCTGAACTATCTTGCATATCATGTATGCAATCACATGAACTGAAAGCTACTGATCCTGCTGCCCCGCTAACTACCTGATCTTCCAAGACAGTTAGTTATACGAGGAGCTAGGAAACAAGATGTGAAGTCGATGGTGAAAAGAGAGGGGAATAAAGAGACTCTAATGACGAGCCTCCAGTGTGATGATATCTTAATATGGAGGTATTATATAAAACCCGCGAAATCTGAAAATTCTAGCATCGAGCTGTAAAAAGGGGACCAAAATTCTCTCGGTTACTATTTGGCGGGTGAATCAACGCAAGCTTTTGAGGTATAAGTGTACCACTTGACAGAGACCGCCTCAACTTCGAGCGCATTGTGGTATATTCAAAAGCCATCAAAACGTACTTTGGGGGTTCATAATTCATAATTCAAGCTGAATTCTTAGGTTACGTAGAGACACAGAGAGATAGATGATCCTTGGGAAACTGATGCTCGTAAATGCCCAAAGAGTTTATGAAATACTCGTAAATATTTCTAAACCCCGCTCCTTACTCCATGCATTTTACTTTGCCAAATTTAATGTTGTTGATATATTTGGCGCTTAATTCCGTATGCTCGTTTATGCTCCGGTTGCAGAGATCACGGCTCAGGTTTTCTACCGTAAACAACCTCGACGACGAAGTACGGCTGTATCTGCATATTGCGCATCTCTTTGCGCACACGCGCGAGGAAAATCGTTACCTGTTGCTCGGACCAACCCAAGGCATTCGTAAATAGGTACATGGCATAGCCTAGTATCACATCATAGTCAGCACCAGACCTCGCATAGGAGGTATATCAAGGAGGCCGGAAACGATAATGAAACGAGGCGCTTTGAGAGAGTTCTGAGGGTTCATACCGTCGAGGTCCTGCTCCATCGCAAGCCGACAGAACGCTCCCAACTGCTGTAGCTTTTGGTCCTTGGGCCAAGGCGTTGCAGGCATCTTAAACGTCCTTGAATGGACCTCTACGAACCCGGCCTTCTTGAACGACACCGAGATCGAACCATCATCGACCATGCTCATGCTACGGCCGTATTTTGACGATGCCTGTGCCACGGCCCCAATAATGTTAGTCATGTCACCTCAAAAATAACCGGACCAAGGGTGGGTGGTAAAAGGACTCTTCGGCCACTGACTTCGTTGAACAAGCGCCCCCAATCACGCAGCGCGGTGCCTTCCCTCACACTGCCATCGTCGCTCCTCAAATTCACCGAGGGGTCAATGGCTTCAACCCAACCGCCGGGCTTACACGTCTTGAAGGCCTCTAAGTAAAGGGCATCCCAGTCGGAGATGGAGCCGAAAAGATAGCGAAGGTGTACGAAGTCGAATGCGTTTCGTGCATATGTCCAGGGTTGTGTGCAGTCTTCGATCTCAAATTTTAGGTTCGGGGGCACCCACTCGGGCTGTGAGGGTGATATATCGGTGCCGATGACCTCGGCTTCAGGGTGGCTGTCTGCAAAGTCACTAGATTTCGTATGTTTGAGTATACGTATATCATTATCATATGCTTAAAAGGGGCTCCTTACATTGCCCAAATTCCTAGAAAGCCAGTTGTCAGTGCTTCATTGTCGACTACAGGGGAATAAGCCGGCATAATTTTCTCACCGGTTCCGCAGCCTACGTCGAGGACTTTTATCGGCCCTTCGGCAATGGGGGCGAGATACAGTTTGTTGTCGAGTAGAAGCGTAAGGCAGTGATGGCTGCATTAAAGAGAACACGTAAGCCTACAACTGAGGCAGTCATAAGTTCCATGTTAAGACACTTCTTACACGCAATCCATGCTTTCAAGGTGCGCATCATCATTCGGTGCCCTGGCCTCGGGTTAGAGAGTTGTGGTAGTATAATGAGCGAAGCTGTGAGACATAGCATAGCACTTACCAATGATCTGCAGTACCTTGCAACGAATGATATGTCCGCCCGTGAATAGTACGGTATTCCAGTATGCTCGCGGACAGTGACGCTGTCGTACTGGCGCTATTATGGGGAGTCATCAGCGCCATAACTCGGCCCTCAACAGCAACGACCGCTCCGAGGCGACTCACGCGTCATCGCCAAGTGCCGAATCCCCATCATCATGGATATATTCCTCTTCGGGTTCTTCATCGTCCTGTTGATGAGCGGTAAACGACGTGTCAGTTTTTTCCCGGATTGTGGCGCCAAGCTAGGCCAGAGGGAGAGAGCTCCAAGATGATGCTCATACAAGTACTTACCGGCTCTGTCCAGTGAGAGGTTGGTACGACGGGCGCCGCAGATACAGACGCCGGAGGCGCTGCGGCTTCAGAACTTTCAGAAGCCATGCCGGCAATCACGACTATACGATATCTAGTTACTTCGCAACGCCGGAGTTCCGTGACGGATAGCCAAACCTGGATTGTCAATGAGAAAAGGAAGCAGGAGAGGGGGCGCTAGGTAGGTAGGTATTAGATAAGTGAGGCCCTTATCTAATAGATTGATGGCTACCTCACGGCATCAATTGCAGCTGGGTTTAATAACAATAATAAGTAAGCAGCATATGACTTGCAGGTTCAGCGCGGAGATGGCCTTTTGTTCGAGAGGACCTCTGGTCTGGTCACGGCCTCTCTGTGCTGGCGCTGGCCACTGAAGTTGGTACACGCAAACCTGGTTACTGTATGTGCAGGGGTACCAGGGACATGCCACCCCCCCTCATCTGTCTCCAACAACCGTTTCTCCAAATTCTTTTCTCTCTTCTCTTTTCTCTTTTCTGCCCATCCTCTATTGACCGTCCTTTTCATTTTACACGACGCTAACCTCGGGAAAGTGGCCAATCGTATTCTATCATTATTATTTATACAGTACTGCCCAGGCGACGTAACTGACTTCTAAGTTGGAACTCTTGGCTAAATTGATTTCCTGCCTTCTATTTGCTGTGCACTATGCACTATGAGTCCACCTCGCCGTAGCACGCATTGCTAGGTGCCCACGTGAGAAGAGCTGCCTGTCAGATAAGGTACTATATAAGAACTCGTGGTTCTTCCTACAGTTCTACCACGCCGGAGTAATTCCCATCCTTTAATATCTTTCCGTGTCCATATGGGCACCAAGGGATCAATTCGCCAATAACTAGGTATTAAGCATCATAAGTAGGAGAGGTACGGAGGAGGTAGTCTTCTCAGCTTCTACCTCTACGAATACCATACAAGTCGTCTAATAATCCCTTGTTTAGGGTTAGTCACCCCCAGCCGTTGAACGCCACGCTGACAGCCCGCTCTTAGCTACCTATACTAAATAACGCCTAAGGTTAGATACGGTATGTACACAGTAAGATGCTGCAAGGGATGGGAAAAGTCCCGGAACACGATGTAACCAACCCAATCCTAGTTGGGGCGCTAGAAACCAGTTGTAATTGATTCCCCAACGCCAACAGCTCACTTCCGCCGCATTGTACAATAACTGCCGCTGCAGCTTATCTTTTACTCACGGGGAACACGAGAGAGGACGAAGGGGAGGGACGAGGAGAAGAGGAGGTAGGGTATGACTAATATTGTCCTCTGTGGAAGAAATCAATGACACCCGACTACCTACCCTACGACGCAGTCGGCGCATAAGCAAACCACTCCTTAACACCTACGCCACCAAACTGACCATTCCCCGACGCCGTCAAGACAGCCCTAAGCGCCGTAGTCGACACAGTCTGAAAGCTAACCTCTGGGGGCGAATTAGTCACCGCGGTCGGATAGCCGCCCGACCCCGTGAGCGACACGGCGGTCCACGCACCCGCAGAGTTCAGGTACTCGACGCGCCAGGACGCGGGCGGCGGGACGCCGATGTTCGAGCCAGCGGGCTGGTCTGCGAAGAAGGCCATGGCAACCCCGTTCAGTTGCACCGTTGAATCCCACGTATACGTCAGCGTGCTGCTCTGCGGCGACTGCTCGGCCGCGTAAGAGCACCAGTAGTCCGGCGGCAGCGGGTTCGCCTCGACGCGACCGTCGTGGATCGCCTCTACCCAGTACTGAATCGGCGTCGTGTTTGCGGACGCGGCCTTTGCCCGTGGTGCGATGTTTCGCGTCGGCTGTGCCGCACCTGTTGCCCGGTGTGTCTGCGTGACCTTCTTGATCGCCGGCGGAGATGCACTATCGTCGAATTCGAGCTTGTCGAGCGCGATACTACGCCGGAAATGCGTTCCTCCCGTCGCGTCGCGTGTGTGGTACACTAGGTAGTAGGTAGAGCCGCCATCCCGGGTGAAGACGCCTGGGTGGGACGTCGTGCTCGATACGATGTCCAGCACGATACCGCGATATGTCCAAGGCCCCAGCGGCGACGAAGCTGTGCCGTACGCGATACAGGCATGGTAGCTTGTCGGCGTGCACGGAGAGTTCGGTCCGGCGTTGTTCCCTGCGTAAAGCATGTAATAAGTGCCCTTACGCTTCATGAGCCATGGCGCCTCAAAGAAACCCGTGAGTGCAGAGACGCGCGTCACAGAAGTGCTCTTGATCGTCACCATATCCGTGTTTAGTTCATATGCTAGGAGTTGCCCGAACGTCCCGAAGTAGATGTATACCCGCCCGTCATCGTCTACTAATACTGTAGGATCGATGTTTTGAATGTTATTTCCAGGCGACGGCACGCTTTGAGAGATGATGGGCCCGGATGGATGGGCATCAGTGTACGGCCCGAGGATGTTATCCGACACGGCCACCCCGATTGCAAAGGGATCCGCGCTGCTTGTGCGCGACTGCGTGACCGGCGCATACAGGTAAAACTTGCCATTCCCCCCTCGCACAACCTGTGCCGCGTACGCAGTGCCTGACCTCGCCCATGAGAACACGGTCTGCGGCTGCACAACGTTGGCGTGGAGTGTCCACGAGCCACCACTTGGGTTCGGATCGGCCGACTCAAAAATCTGCCATTGATTGATGCCGAAGTTGTTCTCGGTGGCGCCGGCCTGGTCTCTCCCAGAGATAATGTATACCGTGTTGTTCACGACAATTGGTGCCGGGTCGCCTGAGTAGTACGAACCGTCAGCGAGAATAGGGTTTCCCGTTGATTGAAAGCTGATCGTTTGCCGGCGCTCCAACGGAGACGTGCTGGCTGGAGACACGGCGAGCAAAGCAGCACCCGCAAGCCCCAATAAACGGCGCATGCTAGCCATAGCATCATGCCCTCTCGTACAAATCCTGCTTTTCGCCTACCTTGTCATGCGGAACTAGATACCTACTAGTAGGCGCGTTAATCGACCTCTAGCAGTTATAGTATATAGATACGTGCTAGACATATGGAAAGCGCAAGAAGTAGAGCATCGATCTTATATAAAAACCGGCACACATAGTTAGGCATTTAGATTCGTGGATATGTTATCACTGTTCAACATGCCCAGCATTGAGGTCCGTCCGCGACTTACCCAAAATGGCCTTGGTACCGCCCCGAAATCCTCCGTCGGAGGAACAAATTTCCACGGATAACCAGAATGATAATGAATCTGACAACCTACATTCAATCATATAAAAGGGCGCTCTCTCTCTGCGGCCTATATCTCCGGTCCATATCTACAAGCAATACAACCAACCACCCGGGAAGAACTGTGGTCATCCGGCTATTTCAGACGCCTCCTACAGTCGTGCTTTTCCGCCGCTTGCCGTTCCCATCCCGAGCTATCCCAACAATAGCTTTAGCGATCTTTGTTGTATAGACATATTGCTAATAGGGGAGACAAGTTGTGCGCAAAGGCGTCAAAGCGCCCAGAAAGATAACACACGTTGCTCCCATTTCAGGCCCCTTAATAGTAAACCACAAGAAAGTGTCCGGTTCTGGTATCGGAGCAGCTTCTTATAGCCTACTCATGCACTAGAAACGGGTTTAAGATTAGATAGAGAGCGGAGGAGAGGGAACCCAGCATGAAGACCGCACCGTCACGTACCGTGTAATTAGAATCAAGAGGTATATGTAAGTGACTATAAGTTGTTAATAAAACAAAAAATTGGCTTGACCCGGAAGTTATAAGATAAAAATCTATTATGAAGTTTTTTTCGTGGTATTTGCGAAATGAAACATCCAAATATTTTCACACCCCGACATTTTACCAGCGTTATAGACGTACAGAACCCGAATTCGAGCTCTAGCTTAATTTAATACCCCGAAAACTCGGAAGACACCGAAGAATCCAAAGACACCAAAGAATCCGAAGACTTACAATACTCCAAATACTCACTATGATATACAACTTGAGGGCGATACTCGACCTCAGCGCCCAACAGGCCTACTATGACACAGGCAGTAGTAATGAGTTGTTGACCGCCATCCAGACCTTGCTCGACTGACTTGATCTCCCGTAATAGTGACTTGCCCAATTCGTAGCTCTGTAACTGGCTCCCAGGGAATAAATATCCCACGGCGCACCTTCCGACCGATCGCGCGAGCCCGCCGCTCGTCCCTTGAATGATGGCACGCACAGAATTCGAACGGCTCTGCGAACCTGAACTGCGGAAACGTGACTTGCCATGGAACCTTCGCCCGTTGTGTCTGCGGTGGGAAATGCAGAATAACAAAACCTAGCCCAAGCTTCTGCTGAAATTTGTATAAATATCCGCTTGAGCCCAAATTCGGGCGCCACATACAACTCTGTCATTTCCATCAAGGCGAATAATGGTTCCGGCAGTTTTTCATGAAAGGGTGGTCCGAAGGGGGGAATACACCACGGTTGTAATGCCCCAACCAGCGCGCCGAGTATATAGATTAATCTTGTCATGATTGCCATAGATCTGTCAGGGACCAATTCCTTCCAAGTAGCACAAGCCAGAATTCCGTTCAAGAAGAATGACAAGACGTTGAGCGTACACCCATCGCGCCAAAGATTTAGGTCCTCGTGTGTTCGTTCATCTTCAACGATATGTGCCATTAACGTAGACTTCCCAGAACCAGCTTTGCCAGATATCCAGATATCCAGCACATCGAAGTATCTTCGCGAAGCCATTGTCTAAAGTTTGACCATAGCGGCTAGATTCTGCTACAGCAACTAGATTCTATGCATGTCAATCCGAACAGCCAGCCTAGAGTATTTAGCTCTCGTCAATCTCGGGCAAGAATAGACTACCAATGATTTTCTCACGCATCGCGATCCGATCGGCCTCGTTAAGCCGGAGCTGCATATCGTAATGGATGCTGTCCAGTTTGCCAGCCAAGATAGCATTATTAACCTCTTGGGCTTTCCGTTGCTCTATTAGGTCACTAATGAGCTTGTATAAATGAACTCAGATTCGCAAACTCCTTGCTCTACGCTACTGTCAGAATATCAATAGAGGACCTTTCATCAGGGTTAGTGTTGTAGATCTAGTATACCTCCTTTCCCTGGCACTTACAGTTGTTTCTAAGAGATCATTTGGTCCAAAGTAACTCGATCCTCTACAAGGGAGTTATGAAGCTTTTCGATCTGCTTCCCTTTTTTGACCGCGCGGACAGTCACCCGTATAAAACTTATGTCCTTCCCAGAACCGCGGACGTATCCTAAGAATTTCAAAAGATTATCGGCCTTCGACGCACATCTAGCCGTAAGTTTAGAGTCTGGGTTTATGGTTCCTTGGGGAGCAGACGGCGAAATGAGACTACCACTCAAGTTTTGGGCAGCTCAAATATTGTCTTCAAGTTACTTGTTTCGTTCTGTGCTCAATTCGGCACTACTCCTAATTTCCTGAAATATGTTGTATGCTTTGACTGCAATCACTCTTGTTAGAAGCAGACCGTCACCCTCGCGTTTCTAGAGAAGATAAGCACCGTCTTAGCACGTTACTAGGCAGACGCAACTACCAGTGGAGGGTACTAAGAATTTTTGATGCTACATTTTGAGTCTTGTTTAATTATGAGATACGTACTAGAGGCGTCAAGGAATTGGAGAGCGGCTGCCGCTACTGCATACGGTGGCTGTAGCGCAGTGATGATAACCAACATTCCCCCTACGTCCAAGAAAGCCATCCCTATTGGGCGCCGTAGCATAGAATTTTGTCCTTATAGTGGTTTATTCTTCTTGTCTTTACCTTGCACTCGCCAACGGAGTCGAACTTGCGAAAATGGATCCGGTGTCGGCTTTAGGAGGCCATTACCCTCTAGGTAGACAGGAAAATACTAGGCAAGTTTTGTAACTAAGGCTTGTGCTGAAGGCTTGGAACTATGCTAAAAAATCACTTTGGGTCGAAAGGGTTCTTGATTGCCCATTTCTTCCCTCAAAGTGTGTAATTTTGATCATCTACGTTCTCCATGTATAGCCGAGTCATCGCTTTCTCCTCTTTCGGTTGGGTCTCGGTTGTAGGCCTTCCAAGTGAGGCTATATTCTCGCTTCGCCGACCAACAGCTACCAGCCTCTAGCTATATATGTCGCCACAGGGCTTTCGTAATCGTTGGCACTTGGACCTGTGACGCGTTTCAATAAGAAGAATGCCAAAACTAGTTTCTACCCATCCTAGATTTCAAACGTAATTATTTCGAAGTAAACACAGTTCGTTGTCATTGCCCCCTAGGTAGTCAAATGTAAGTAAGTGTGTGAGGTTTTCTGCGTCATAGAACAAATGCCAAAGCAGCATAATATCGGGTGTTGCTTCACGGCGCTTGTGATCGAGGATTGTTATCTAGAATTTGTTAACTTTCCCGCTACCACTTCCAGCCTTCCGGTAACAGAGAATCTACGCCAACGGCTTAAATGGTTAGCCCCGCTCTGCTGAATATCTATAAGTTAAAGTACCGGTAAAGAGAAACGAACCGTCACAAAACGCCGTGGAATAATACTCGGAGACTGGGGTTACCAGGAACCCGCCCCTTTCACAAGCATATAAAACTAGCTGCGCAAATCCCGCCACGTACATAGGGGTTTGCCTCCCTTGTGCGGTCGCGATGAGTTAATGCTATGGCTGCGACTAGTGTGGACTATGACACGAATCAAGTGGCTTTAGTCTAGCTGGGGGGCCCTTTTTTTTGATACGGAAGTAGCGAATTCGATGGTAGGTAGGAGCTTGGGAAATAGCTTGATATGAGAGCCGCTCGATGACATGATAATGGCTAATATAGACTTTAATAGTATATTCTAGGCAAACATTGTATAGAAGGAAGAACCGCATTGATATTTTTGGACGATATGGAATATTTCAAGGCTCTTTTATAATGCTAAGGTGGTAGTTGACAGCTACCAATTCCTAGCCACTTACTTTACGCGGAAAGAACATCTTCTACAACTGATCGGATTAGAAGCCAGAAAGGAGGTTTGTTAGATCGCTTTTACTGTCGTCAAATATCGAAGAATATTACATAATCTAAATCGTTGCATAAACGGATAGGAGGAACCTTAGAAAAGGGCGGCTAGGATGAGCGCCAGTTCGTGGTTGGATGCCATCCCTCATTACTAGCACCGGGTATCCCAAAACCAGAAGAACATACGACTAAGCAAAAAGGCGAAAGAGCAAGCACTTGACACCTACTTGCCATTAATATACTGATGTAAGTGTCTTGCTAATTCCAACTAAAACATCCGCTGCAAGACAAGAATAACATCGAAACATTGAATCAAGCCACTTCCACATTGCATAACCACCGAGTCCTGCAAGCTTACATCCCTCTCTTCAATTCCCACATACCTCTCGCATCAACCTCGCAAGACATCCAATTATCACCAAGCCTAAACCCGTGCCTCTTTCCCCTTTCCCATTTCCAGCTCCGCCCTCTACGTCACTCTCATCTCGTTCCCCTCAATTATCCTTGGCCTTAGCCTTAAAAGCCGGGGCATCCATCCAACTGCCCACGATGGCGAAGATGGCACATCCGACAAACAGCGGGGCCTGCGGGAAGCCGGGGCCGCCGAACTCGGGATCGAGGCCCATGGTGCCAGGGTAGAGGAGGGAGGCGATGCCGGCGATCCAGTAGATGGAGCCGGTGAAGGCGGACACGAGCCTGTACTCGTTGTGCAGCGTCGGCGTCGCCGCGGATCGCCACGTGTAGAACAGGGTGAAGAGGCCCAGGGTCATGGCGAGGTTGATTGTCTGGCCATTGTGGAATCTGGGGGGGGAAAGGGAGGGTTTCGTTCGTTAGTCTCGGAGCCCGCGTGGTAGTCGGTCCACTCTACCGGGGTAGGTAGGTACTGTACTCACTTCGCATGGGGCGGCCAGTTGGGGTTGAAGATATGGGTGTGGTTGTAATCGGCAAGGGGCGCTCCAGCAATGAGCGCAATGCTATCGATGGTGAGGAGGATGCGGCCCAACATCGTGTTGTCTGTAGGCATTGCGAAACGAAGTAGAGTGTCCCTGTCCTCTTGCTTGCGGCGTCAGCTCGGCGCTTTTGTATCTGCTGGTAGCAAGCCAAGATAACGTAGTGTAACGAACCCAGGTTACATACAGGTAGTAGGATAAGAAAAATGTCCTTATAAGACTCGATGGTGGTATTTGGCGCTATAGAAGAGGCTAGATTGCTTAAAAACACGGTGATCCCGAGACAGGTAACTTAATTGCTTTCTTTTCTTCGTCCCCAATGACGGTGGACAAGCATTCTTATAAACTCAGGAGCGAACGGGCCAAGGACCGCGTTGAACTTGGTAACCAACCCACATTCCCCGGACGCGAGCTTGCGATCATCGTGGATCCAGCCGGCGTCATAGCGAAATAATAGGTCGGGAGCGTGGCGGGCTAATCCACTCTGGTATAACCGTCTTCTATTAGTACCTATACCACACCCGAATCTCCACTGGAACCATTCACTCGGTCATGCTACTTTTCCCCGACACAAGACCCGAACCGCACCCGCTTCCGCACCTCTCCCCGCACCGGCCACTTTGGCCGTCTTGGGTGGTAATCTAAAATAAGCCGACATGACAAACTAAAAAAAAAAAAAAAAAAAAAATCAAAATAACCAAAATATTCTTTGCTTCAAGAAATAGGCACCAAACATTATTAATGATATCCGCAAGCGGCCTGACATGCTCCCGTTCTCCGAGAGGAGAGGGGATAGATGATAGAGCGAACGTGAACAGCTGACTTATCACCCTTCCCCACCTGAGACCACCAGGGCATCACGCTCAGAAACTTCGCTCTACAGTGTTGTATCTAGTCTAGGTAGAAATACGGATAAAAAAGGGTGTCCGAAGGGCCCGTCGTAGAGCGAATAGATAAGAAAAACTCGGACTTCTCTTATGTCCACGTGGGTTGTCGTTATCACCATTCGGGTAGGCATATATGACACATAATTGGTATACAAGATACAAATCCTAAGGTAGGTACTTCATCTGCAAACCTCCCTCGATAATGAGGGCTCTCGGAGTACGTCCCCATACATTTCAATACCGACTCCGAGCTGAACACCAGACAATTCGCTTCGTCGAGCTTGCCGCTGCTGGGATTTCCTCCCGCATCGTCTTCACGTCATTGTAACCTACTACCCCATCTTTCGTTACCCATAGAAGATGGCGCAAAAAAGCAAATGGCCCCTAAGTGGCCGGATATCTTAACTCAAACCCATGTAAAAGAACCCAAGAAGGTAAAAACTCGCTATCCTTGTCCACACACATGTGTCTATCCACAGTTAACTTTCCGTTTGCTATCATCCCGCGTGTGTCTCCGTTCTCGTTCATCGTGTCGTCGCATTGATCATAAAGGACGCTCACTTCTCCGTGTGTCCGTTGTTGAGCAGCATTTCCAGTACAATCTGTTGACCTGCAACTTCTGGATGTGCCATCACGATTTTCACAGTGCCTTTCGAGTCCAGTCCGTTGTCAGCTTCGTTGGTACGAGCTCCATATCCATTCGAGGTATAGAAACCCCCGGTGGGCCCCCTAACGCCATAGTCCAGAACCCTCACGTCCCGACCGGCAATGATTTGGCGCAATCGGCCATTTTCCGCATTTCGGACTTCTACGTAATCATCGTTGAAGAGGATCAGATATTGTCCATACATCGTGGCACCCTTGGCTTTCTTTTGCTTGCCCGAGTACTCCATAATGACACTGCGACTAACATCGCCATGCTTGTCAATGTAGACTGCACAGTCCTCATACGCCAGGATATACTCTTGGTCATTGAGACGGAACATGCCCAGGGGCCGTTGGTCTCTGATACGGCTCGCGATGTTGGCAATAGCTGGCTGTTTGGTATCTGGTATGGACGTGGGTACCTTCTTGTCGAGCGTCATAAGCTCCAAGCCCTTGGCTGTTGCTATAGCTATGTATGATTGGAAGATATTAAGTGAGTAGCATTCGGTAGGAAGATAAAATTCGTCGTAGTCTCTGAAGGTTTCGGTAGCACCACTTCCAATCCGTCGGGACCCGCCAAAGAGGCGCGATTTTTTTTTCCGTTGCTTTTTGATAAACGGGCTCGAGGACCTTGAAAGTGCTGTGTAAGTTTTCCTTCTTCTTGTAGAAAACCAGCATCCGGTCCTTCATACGAGCCGTTGCAAAGAATGCTACATCTTTTGCCAGCCTTTGCGGTGAGCGACGAGGATTGTCACTCGATGGGGCCGGGAAATTTGAAGGTGGTGCTACTACATCCAAGGGATAGGATATGAGATTACGATCCGAAAGCACAAGAACAACTGAAAACTCCTCGAGCACGGCAATTTGTGTGACACGTGCTATCGAGATTGTCTATCAACACGTCAGTATTATGATTCAAACGTTCAGGGTGTTTGTTCTCTTTACCTTGGTCCAACCTCGCTGGTCGCTAGCGTCGGCCACACACACTCCAACGTCAGTACCTACTGCTACCATGTTTTTCCCGAAGGCTGAGAACCCAGTAGCACAGTGCACAGGAGCACGTGATATTGGTGAGGGTCCCCTGCCAGGGCCAAACGTCTTCTCCAGCTCTCGAATGGCCCTGTCCAAGGGTGTCCCACGGATGTGCACGCCACTCACATACTTGCCCACGCCAGACACCGAGTCATAAGCAAAAGCACTGTCAGCCATGACACGAAGCTTGAACGGCTCTGCATTTTGAGCGTATAGAGCTTTAGCATGACGTGTCTTTGCTTCAATGATCCTGTCGCACCAGTCCTGACGCGACTGTGAGGATGATGCAAAGAGTGTATAGACCTCGTGACCCAGATGTTTAACACGGAAGGGATACAGTATTTTTCCCTCACTTTCTGTCGGGTTTATAGGTGCTAGCCTATTCATAGCAGAGCCGACCGAAGAACTTGTTGCGGTATGTTCCAGGCCAGGGCGCTCACTCCCATTTGATGTGACCTTGTTAAGTTTGGTGTCTGACCCCGGATTGGTGGAGCGAGTCAACGGTGTGGCGATACCTTTTTGTTTAGATATAGGGTCGTCCTGACTACTCTCCAGAAAAAGAAGTGGCATCGGAATAGGCTTTTAAATTTTTAGCAAAAATCCGGTAATCTTCGCGTGGACAAAACTTACCTCCTTTGATACATCATACTTCTTATCCCGCCCGACGTCGCGGGAGACAAATTTAGCAAGGATCAGATAATGGTCGAAAAGCAGAGCGCGTGTATCCACCCATCGTACACCTTTAGAACCCATCCGTTGAAGGTCGCCTTCTAGGATAAGCTCTCTACCTAGGTGGTCCAGGTTCAGGTCGGCGTGAAAACCAGGTCGCATCACAAGCAACGAGTCTAGCTCCATCATATTCACTTTCTTGTCCATCTCATCTACTTTCGCGTCACATTCGTGCGCAACGGTCTTGATCTCCTCGATTGCCTTGATCATGTTCGTCTTTTCTTCGCTGTCTTGCCGCATTTCTTTTAAAATGCTTTCCAATAGGAGGGGGTAGCGCTGCAAGCGTGTGATTGGGGATTTTATGTAGGTGTCATAGTTGAGACGTTTTGAACGAGGATCGTTCCTGACTGAATCTAGAAACTGTCGAAACATGACGTTTCGATCAGATTCTCTCCTGAGCATGAGGATCGCATAAGGCAAGGACGCAGCATACTCAATGTAGGCTGTTCTAGCCTTCCGAACCCATTCTCGAAATATGTCACTTAGCCCAGTGAGCCAGGGACCCTGTTCTTTTTGACGATACTTCATTTGCGCTAGCAAATGATCTTTGTTGACGCGTTGGACAGCCTCGGCTTTACCGAAAACAGTGGTGACGAATTTTTCCATTCTTGATTCTGCTATTATCCTCGGCTGCGTGGCTATGAGCCGGTCTCTGTAAAGGTGTCTTAGGACGTCGAGCTGGTCCATATATGACTCTTCCGTAGTTATGCATTCATGAATAATATTTTGCCTCTTGATCTCATACTTCGACTTGTCTTCGACGCTTTCTTTTGTTAGTTTATAGAAACTCGCCCAGTCGAGGGCTTTCGTCCCATCCAACATCAGTTCGTCAAGGTTGGCCTTTTTCAGTGTCCGCATGCAGTGGAATGAATAGCACCGCCCAGTCATATCCTGTGATTCCACTAGACCCTGATTTTCATGTAACTTGGGCGCGTAGCAGCCGACTCCGGTCAGCTGCCAAAGTACCCCTGAGATGGAACCATGACCGAATTTCAGCCACTCTTCCTCTGGCACCAAGATACCAGCTCGCAGAATAGATTCAACCACTTGGGCACTAAGAGTCTCTGCATCTGCAACGTTCATAGTAGGAACCTTCAGGCAAAACAGTCTTACTAGACCATCTTCAACAGTTTTGCGTTTGAGATCTGGCTCTCCATCTGCCATCTCTCGGATCCATTTAGCAATCCCAGTAAGTGCCCATGGCTCTGTGCAAGACTGAACATCAACCAGCGTAAGCTTTTCCGGCTGGAATTTCCGCCGCCTTCCTGTTGGCAAGGTTATCACATCATAATTAACGGACGAAGGTGTGCCGGTCTCGTAACCATCGTACGGCAATCCTTGCTGAGCTGCAATTTGTTGTTGCTGCCTTATATGTCTCATCCTCGCATTACGCTCCTCCGCGGCGTCAGTTTTCGATCTGCCGGGAGGCTGAACGTGAGGGGAAGTACTATGACTCGATAATGAGATGGATCGCTCAACCTGTAATTGCTGCGCATTTTGCCCATAGTGTGCATCGGGGCCCGTATAGGGTCGTGTATCGGCACTCAAAGAGTAGCTGTGTTGCTGACCGCTTCGATTTGGGGATTGGACTGATAACAATGAGCTACTGTCCGATCCAGGTGGGATCGCTGGCAGAGGCCTGTTTCCAATCCCTGGATGATAAAACATATCAGGATAGTCATCTTTGACTGGCGATTCGCTGCCGCTCCGCCTTGAGTGAAGCGAAACGCGCTCATCCCCGTCGTCGAAGCTAAGACGATGCGCCCTTGGAGACTGCAGGCCACCAGTCCCTCCGTAGTCCAGATCGGCCTGTTCGAAAGCGGGATATCCTGAACTATCGTGGCTTCTCTGGGAAGCGTGGTTACGACGGATAGTCTGCGCATCGAATTGCGTCGTCTCGGTGTTAGGGGGGGAGCCAAGGTTGTTATCATAGGTGAGTTGGCCGTCATATCCACCACCCATAAGACCCAAGTCCATGCCGGCATAATCACTGTCACTGCTTGGTTCCTCCCTATGGGTCGGGAGACCTGGCTGGGCTGCAGCTTCGGGCTGACTGAAGAGTGGGAAAGAGCTGCCACCTACTGAGCTGAAACGGCGGTCGTCTTCTTCTGCTTGTTGCAATGCCCAAGCACCCGCCGCGCCCTCGGGATCACTCTCATCCCCCTCGTCCTCGATAATGGCATTGGGGTTCCTTGAATTATTTCTATTGAGTGTAGAAGCATTGGATGAATAACGATTGACACCGGAGGACTCATCCGAGTTGTTGATTGTCGATGCAGTGGAATGGTAACTTGCGCTTGATGCAAGGCGACGCAGGTTTTGAAGTTCGCCATCTGAGAATCTTCCGTTACGTTGATCGTAGGGAGTGGGTCGACCACGTTGTGAGCCTCTCACCCTCCCAAGCTCAGCCTCGATGTCTTGCATAATGTTATCCTGCGCAAGATGCTCCTGAGCCAGGTCGGGCCGAACATGACCATTAGTCCTATAAGATCCAAACGAAGGGTCTTCAACAGGTCTGCTCGGTAATGGGGCATTAGTCGGGTGCCGTGCCAAAGCAGGGGAAGCGTGCGGAGAAGGCACAGGAGAAGGCGTTGAGTTCGAGTCGGACGCAAGATTGAGAAATGAATGCGGATCGCGATCGGAGTAATTCGGGCCAACGGGTATATGTGATGATGTTGGGTATGGCGCTTGAGGGTTAGTAGAAGAATACGTTGCAGGCGGGCTTCTGCCATTACCCCAATATGTCGATGCATACTGGGATTGAGGGGCTTCCTGAGTGGACATGCTTGCACTACTGCTCTGTCCGTAGGTAGAGGTAGGTAATGTCTGGTCATACCCCGAGTATGTTGTAGGTGGAGTAGGCATTGTTATGTGAGCCGATGCCTGAGCCGACTGCGGCGCATATGTTGGCTGCGGTTGGAAGTAGGAGGACTGACTCGTCGGCGAACCTAAGGATGGGCTATTGTAGTTGTGGCTGTAACCTGCGTAGGTGGACTGGCGCTGGGGACCCGTGGAGCTGGAATACGCGGCTGGATTGTAGGGCGCATGCGCAAAGTTCCCGGTCGTCGCGGTCGGGCTATACGGAGCGCTTGGCACAGGAGGCTGGACCCATCGATTGGCGGGACGAGGATTAGGGGGTAGACTCGTCGACTGAGAACGGACGAAGGCCTGCGGATTATAGGTGGAGGGCGTTGGCGGCGTCTGCGGCTGGTAAGAATGCTGATAACCAGACATGGCAGGGTTCGAATTTCCATAGTTTACTCTATTCGCTTCGATGGACGGGCTCGCTACCAAGAACAATTCATCCTCCACACCGAGACCCCGAGCGGTTGTGTTCAAGGTAGGGTGATATGACGGGCGCGTTGTAGCCGACGAAAAGCCTGCGGAATCATCGCCATTGTTGAAACTCGGGCTCCGCACAGGATAAGCGGGCTGGTCCTGCGAAGCCTGACTTGCGACCGGATATTGGACGGGAGGGAGGTGGCCGTACCGGCGTTGGTCATCGCCTCTGAAGGACATGATGAGGCACTCGCACGGGCGGAGAAAACGCCGACTTGAAAGACCGCACGGGTCTGTGTCGGCCTATATAGATCCGTATGCGTACGCAAGTGCAGGTATGTGCGCGTAGGTAGTAAGTGTAGGTCGGTAAGTGTATTTATTGTTATAGTTGTGTAGGAGTCGCGATTATTAGAGTTGTATGGTGTAGTTATTCAGAGTTGTAGCTGGGCTTGTGGCAGGACGACTACTGGACAGTGTATGAGAATACCCCTCACAGTGGCTTCCATGTAGCCCACAGTACTGCATCCCCTCCACAGCATCTATATCCCTACTGTAATACAATTGGTACAGGCTGGCTACCTATGTACAGTACATGTAGCTAAACGAAGTAGCCAGTACCGCTTAGTTAGGCAGCTGCACAGACCACTCGGCCGCACTAGCCACAATAGCCGGCCACCATTAACCGTGATAGGTTAGTGGTGGTTAGTGGTGGTCAGTGGATGAATTATGGGTGGCCTGAGTACGAGGGCTCTTCTGTTTGGTTGTTTGGTGCCGGCTCAGCTTCAATTGTTCTGTAGGTACGGTACAGGGGAGAGATACCTTACTGTATGCTAATCCCCGCTTTCTGCCGCAAAGAGACTGGCGCGTTTGATAATAACCTGCAACCCAGCCCTATAATCTGGTTTACCTAGTGGGTCTTAGTGAGTACTGTACAGTACCTTCTGTACGGTACCTGCTAGCACCCCGTGGCTGAGTGAGGTTTCGCCTTTAGTGCACGGCATCTGTACTGCGAGTACACCGTTTGTTGGGGATCAAAGCCACCATTTTACGAATACTTACAGTAGGTACTACCAAATGTATTAAAGTCAAGTACGGGACCAATACAAGAGCTACATACCGTTGATTTGCCTACTGAAAAGCCCTGTGGCTATGTATAGCTTACTATAGTACTGTACATATGTAGCTATCAGCATCTTTACATACCTAGCTTAGTTAAGCTTAAGCTGTATCTGCAAAGGAATACGTAACTCCGCGTATTTAGGGATTGTGGGTAGGTAGCAACTCGGAGGTCAACCACTTACTTCCAAGTCTTAGACGTTCGGCCTCATACGATTGATGGAGTGACAAGGCGGCACAGTCTACCAGGATCACAATACCTGCAGCGGCCTCCCCGGCATGAATACTACCTCGAGCTTTTCTAGAAATTCATTGGCATTCGTTGCTTGAGTACCCCAGTTTCTCGCATGTCCTTTGACATAACAAAAAACCGATTTCACAAATACTTCCTCTAGGAACTGCTCAATGCCACGCCGCCGTTTTGCGTCGTGGACGTGCTTCATTGGCCTCGAGTATCTCCCCAGTGAATCGGTCTCTGCACGAGCCACAGGTCTTTTCCCGCAGTCTAGTGGTCCATTCGTAGGGCTGAGGTAAGTTTCAACCAGCCGAGGTCAGGAACAGGTGATTGTACCCCAGTCATTTTATACTGGCGGTCTGAAGTTGTACTCTTGGAAGTTGACGATTTGTACTTACTTACTGTACCTACGTTGTACTTATGTAGGTAGGTGAATGTACCTAATATGTAGTATTAAAGGAGAACGGCAAACATACCTACATATAGTAGTACACCTCCTCCAGGATTTCAAAGATTAGCTCGGGTACAAATACATGAGATAAACAGGGGGTTAACCAAACTTTTGATATATTTTTCATCACCAGTTACCCACAAATCGAAAGTATTTACCGGGGTTCTGGGTGCGTTAAAAGTAACTGCCTAGGGGGCCTGCTCAAAATATTTGCCTGATCTGGTAGAATATGGGCCAAACCGGGGGCAACTTACAGTACTGAGCTAGCCTTGAAATCCTGGAGGAGGAGGGTATGTACCTGGGACGTTTGCCGGCTTGTGGCAACCAAGCTTGCTTAGCGCTTCCAGTTCCAGGGCTACCTACTACCAACTGTAAGAAAGAAGGGGAGACTCGCCGATGCACGTCAAGTTGTCAGCTGTTGCAAGAGGGTTTCACGCTCTGAGTTTATCTTATTCCGAACCCCTGGACAGCCCCAGAAGCTCAGGGCACCCCGTTAGACCCCACACTCTAATGTGACATCGGTTGGCATTCTGGACATCACCGTGAGCCTTCTCTCGTCACCACGCGTGGGATTATAAGGTTAAGGTGCCGCTCCTGCATCGGTCGCGCCGTTCGGTGATCTGGAATGATTGAATATGAACCTACTGAAACGTCGATATTATTTATCTTCGTCTTGTGAAGTGGCGTCATATAGCTTGCTACTTACATCAGCGATCGATTGATGTGTACGGTATCCTAGCCTGCGGGAACCGCTTGAGATATGTATGAAGACATGCAAGTGCTGTAAGCTGTAACCCAGCATCACACGTGTTAGGACTTGCTGTGTAATACTAGACCTCGGTTTGCTCGTCATCTCATCGACGCATAGCGCCACCCTCGTATTCCTAGCGCACATAACCGCCACACTCCCATTGTCATTGCCCGAAAAACACAGCCTTGTCTCTAAGCGTTGTTCATTGTCAGAAGAAGGGAGAAGAGGAAGTTTGCCTTATGCTTAATTGTCATTGGTTAAACTTAACGTTAGATGTCTACTGGGCCTCTTGCTCTATATGAGGCAACCTGTCGTTGTTATGATTGACGAGATCCCTCCAACTGCTTTCCCGTATTAAAACTGTGCCTAAGATATGTAGAATGAAACTTAACTCCGTTTATGCCCCCGTCGTAGTGTAAACTTCCATCTCCTGTTGAGTTCGCTGATAGGAGAGACGAGCACGTGGGGACTTCAACCATAAGGAATATTAGGTATAATATAGAATCTTCTTCGTTAATCAACTGTGATTTAGCAGCCCAAGCTAGTCGATCTCGAACGGCAACACATGATAAGTCTGACGTATTGTTTTATTGTAGCTTTCACAGCATCTAATGACGATACCAGCAGCGGTATGTTCCTACCAACCTGCATCCTACATATAGGCATCCCACGCTTCATTGGGTAATACTACCTGATCATAGATCAATAGAGGATATCCTCTCTCATGTAGAAGCAATATGCTTCTATAATTCTCCTTTCCTGCTATATTCCGGGGCTTCCAATAATAGAACGTATACCCGTCTTCTAGTTGAGCCAGGGATAGCTACCCCAGGACTCGGCAATGAGCAGCTTGTCTAAATGGCATTACACCTATCGTTGACAACGAATCGCGGTGCCCGAGAACCGGCGCGTTTATTAGCTTGACAAAAGCCTTTAGCTCCAAAAGCTCCCGAGGCGGAAGAATGATATCATTTGTCAGCTCTTCTGTGTGATTATGACGGAAGAGATCTCCTCTGCGGGGCAAAAGCTTTATGTCCGACCGAGCCCCTCACGTCACCCACTAAGAGAGAAGAGTGTCATGGAACCTTCGGCGAGGGTGTTTACATCCATACTGTACAGGAGTTCGGTTTTTCTAGCTCCCATAGCCTGTTACCAACTAATCGCACAGTGGATAAATGACTGTGGCCCGCATCCCGCATCCCGCCCGCACGCCAGCAACCAGCTTCGAGCTCATTGTCTCGGGACGGTATCATCGTCTACCAGTGAGCGCTCCCATCACCCCTCTTCCCTTTCAAGTGGGTTGGCTGGCTGGCCCATACAAATTTGTAGTGAACCTCTCCATTTCCCCCTCCACTTCCCATCTGACCATCATCTCGACGACTCTCGACTGCCAGCAACGATATCCATTGATATATATACCCGACTTTGTAGTACTTTTAGCACACATTAGCACAAATTAGCCAAAATGGTCAAGGCTGGTGAGTTCAACGTCCCCATTGATTGGATCTCCCTTCGATCCCGCCAATCCCGCGTGCCGATGGCCGCATGAGCATGATTGCGCATGTTTTTTGCTTGACGGTCACAATAAGGATAACCTTGTTGGCATCTTGCTGGCACCTTGCTGGACAGGCACCGCACATGGCAGCCATGCTCCTCGTATGTCCCTAGCCAGATAGCTGGGTCTGCTGCTATTCTTGGATGTCGAGGTCGCTTCTTGACTCGCTTCCTTGTGGAACTCACCTTCTTCTCCAAAAACCATGCCGTATCCAATGGGGCCGAATCAGTGCTAACGTATCGATCGCTATATAGTCGCTGTTCTTCGTGGTGATTCCAAGGTCTCCGGCACTGTTACCTTCGAGCAGGCCTCGGAGTCGGAGCCCACCACCATCTCGTGGGACCTTACCGGCCACGATGCCAACGCCAAGCGTGGCTTCCACATCCACACCTTCGGTGACAACACCAACGGTTGCACCTCGGCAGGCCCCCACTGTATGTCGCGATCCTCAAGAAGCTATAGCATGACATGGCAACTCATCGCTCTCTAGTCAACCCCCATGGCAAGACGCACGGCGACCGCACTGCCGACGCCCGCCACGTCGGTGACTTGGGCAACATCGAGACCGATGCCCAGGGCAACGCCAAGGGCTCAGTTCAAGACAGCCTTGTCAAGCTTATCGGACCTGAGAGCATCATCGGCGTAAGTTCCTCTCGTGTATACATCCATAGTGGGTTGAATGTGAAGGTTAATTTTGACCAATGGATAGCGCACTGTCGTGACCCACGCTGGTACCGACGATCTGGGCAAAGGCGGCAACGAGGAGTCCCTTAAGACCGGTAATGCAGGTGCTCGACCTGCTTGCGGTACGTATCCTGAATTTTGGGGATACGAGTTTCTCTGCTAACCCATTGTAGGTGTTATCGGCATTTCCAACTAGATTGCATAGTAAAACCAGGACACAAGGCTTGGCCTGAGGGAGCAGTTTTCGAGACTACATAACTCAATCAAATAGCCAAATTCTTAGGCAGATATCGCCAAGGTCTCTTTTCTTGGAGAAGTGAAAGAAATAGTGATCCGATGTGATTTCAATAATGCTTACCTAGGTAACCGATATGAACCGTGTGGCTAATGCGGACTTTCAAGTGCAACAGGGATACAAACAAACAGTGAGTTAGTCCATTGATCGAATAAGATGAATGCGCCTATGTTCCATTTCTGACGCAGCAACGCAAGTTATCTCAGTTGACCGATTTGCAGACACCACCACGACGATTGATTGCCAGAAAGAAACACCCCGCTGTGGACAATGATGCCATCCAAGGCTTACCCCACCATAAGCTCCCTGGCGATGGGGGAACACCGTAGGTACCTAGCTTACCGGTAGAGCTTAGCCCATGTCTTAGGTAAGTGAAGTGTGTTTGACGGCTGGCTGCCATTCGCCCCGCACTGGAAACTATTTATATTACTGGTCGAACCACTGAACTCCTTCTGGAGCTACCTAACCTTTCTCCACACAATTTGGTGAAACCTGTCCAAAATCGAGACCTCAACATCGTTCTCCGGACTGACTCCTTTCCAGCTCTTGCATTCTCCCCCAAACCCCATTTTTAGAGCTGTATCTTTGACATACACCACCTTTGATTCCCGGGGTTACCGTGCCGCAACCATTTTTCTCGGTTCGGCATCTTTCAGTAAGTCAAGATTTTCCAGGTCCTTTGCACATATATCTCTATCCAATCCCCCAACAAACTTAGCTACCTCCCATCCAGCCGCCATCCAAGCTACCATGCTACATACAGCAGCTAGAGCTAGAGCTCTACAGGCATTCCAGCTTCCATATAACTTCTCCTCCAGTGCTATCTTCAGTCTTATTAAAACATCAGTGTTTCTTTGTTCCCCTCACCTCCAAACCCCGTCTTCACTATCTCCCTTTGTTTAGTAAATCGTATACATCCCCAGTTACGCCTAATCTAGTTCCACGTGAGGCTATTACCCTTATCTATCAGTACCTAGGTAGCCTGCTAGCATCGGTCAGAATATGCGGTAGCCTTTCATCCATGCATTCTTCTTCCCGATGAGCCTCTATGTTGTGGACGTGGACTTGACTACTGTCTTGTTCTAGGAACTGATGTTTCCAGCTCAGCTATAGGTACTAGCTAATGCGGATGCTATTTCCCCATATTTGTTATACCATCCACTATCTCATGTTTATATTCATGCAATATGTTAATTTACCTGCTACGGCAGGTACTTCCATTTACCTATCACGCCACCTTCTTTGAAATTACTCCCACTTCCCTTTCTATTGTCGCCTCCCATTGGCAGCCTTCCCACAAGCCCTCCTCTGAGACGACCTACCTAGGTACTAATTAACCATATAGCGATTTGTGAAGACTTTACTTCTGCGGTTGTGTCTTTTCAGAACATAAGCATCCTCTCTTGTTGACAACCATGGCGAAACAATTCTTCGCTAATGTAAAGTCAGTTTTGAGTGGCGATACTCTAGTATTGGCCAGTCAGAACAACCCCAATGCCGAGCGGACCTTCTCGCTAGCATTCGTCACGGGGCCTCATCTGAGGAGGGAGGGTGATGAACCATTTGCCTTCCAGTCACGAGACTACCTTCGTGGTTTGACAGTTGGCAAGCCTATTCAATGCACTGTTCTCTACACCGTTCCTTCTTCTGGACGCGAATACGGCTATGCCCAACTACAGGATGGTACCCAACTTCCTGAAGAGCTGGTGAAGGCTGGCTGGCTGAAGGTCAGGGAAGATGCCGGACGCAAGGAGGAGTCCGAAGAGGTTCTAGGACGTCTTGAGACCCTCAGAAATCTAGAATCGCAGGCCAAAAGCGAAGGCAAAGGGCTGTGGGCGGCTACGAGTGGAGCCATTGAGGTTCAAAATGACATTGGATCTATTGACTTTAACCAATGGAAGGGGAAAAGCGTCGACGGAATCGTAGAACGCGTGCTCAGTGGCGATCGGTGCCTAGTCCGACTTAAGTTGTCAGACAAGTCCCATCTCCAAGTGATGACTCTTATTGCTGGTATCCGCACCCCTTCTACAGAGCGTGTGAATCAATCAACCGGTTCAACTCAAGCTGCCGAAGAATTTGGCAACGAGGCGCGGCAATTTGTCGAGCAACGCCTCCTACAGCGAAACCTCAGAGTTGAGTTAGTCGGCATCAGCCAACAGGGACAACTTATAGCCTCCCTCCTACACCCTCGAGGGAGCATTGCCGAGTTCCTGCTCGCTGACGGCCTGGCGAGGTGTAACGACTTCCATTCCACCCTACTCGGCTCCAAGATGGCTGCATTACGCGCGGCAGAGAAGAAGGCCCAGGCTGCGAAGCTTCGCCTACACAAGGACCACGTAGCTAAAGCGGCTAGCGGCGGCACCTCCGACATGACCGTTTCCAAAGTCATGAGCGCCGATACGATCTTTGTTCGTACAAAGAATGGAGATGAGAAACGTATTAGTCTTAGCAGTGTCCGGGGACCCCGAACGGGCGAACCATCTGAAGCCCCTTTCCGAGACGAAGCCAAGGAATACCTACGTAAGAAGCTCATTGGTAAGCATGTGAAGGTCTCAGTAGACGGGTCGAAACCAGCGACAGAGGAATTTGAGGCTCGCGATGTGGCTACCATAACTGAGAAGGGCAAAAATATCAATATTGCACTCGTGCAGGATGGTTGGTGCTCAGTTATTCGACACAGGAAAGACGACACAGACAGAGCCCCAAACTACGATGAGCTTCTCGCTGCTCAGGAGGAAGCAAAAGATCAGAAGAAGGGTATGTGGTCGGGTAAAGCATCGAAGGCAAAGACATACACAGATGCCTCTGAATCTGTGCAGAAGGCTAAGATTCAGCTGTCTACCTTGTCGCGTCAAAAGAAGGTCCCCGGTATTGTCGACTTCTGCAAGGCTGGATCACGATTTACTGTTCTGATTCCCCGTGAAGGTGTCAAGATCACCATGGTGCTTGCTGGCGTTCGTGCTCCGAGGGCGCCTCGGTCGGGTGGAGAGCAAGGCGAGCCATTCGGACAAGAAGCTCTAGACCTCGCTAACCGTCGATGCAACCAACGTGACTGTGAGATTGATGTGTACGACATTGACAAGGTTGGTGGCTTCATCGGTGATCTCTATATCAGTCGTGAGAGCTTTGCCAAACTTCTTGTGGAGGAAGGTCTTGCTCAGGTTCACCAATACTCGGCAGAAAAGGCTGGCAATGCCACCGAGCTCTTGGCTGCTGAGAAGAGGGCAAAGGAGGGTCGTAAAGGATTGTGGCAGGATTGGGATCCGTCTCAAGACGAGAATGGCGATGAGGAAGCCGCACCTGCCGATACGTCGGCCGAATCGGAAGCTACCGACAAGAAGGCTGCGGATTATCGTGAGGTCGTTGTCACTAACATTGACTCAAACGGTAAGCTCAAGATCCAGGAAATTGGCAAGGGAACCTCTGCCCTCGAGGTCATGATGAACGAATTCAAGAAATTTCACTTGGATTCAAAGAACAACAAGCCTCTCGGTAACGCGCCGAAAGCTGGTGAGTTCGTGGCTGCCAAATTCTCTGCCGATGGTCAGTGGTACCGTGCCCGTGTCCGATCGAACGACCGAAGCGCCAAGGTTTCCGAAGTCATCTATATCGATTATGGCAACAGCGAGCAGATTTCGTGGTCCAGCCTTCGCCCTCTCGACCAGCCCCAGTTCACGGTGCAGAAGCTCCGAGGGCAGGCGATTGATGCTGCGCTGTCCTTTATCCAGCTTCCCACGGCCACCGATTACTTTCGTGATGCTACAGACTTCATTGCTGAGGCTACAGATGGTCGCACTCTGGTTGCTAGCTTCGACTTCGTTGATACCAAGGAAAGTCTTAGCTACATCACTCTCTTCGACGCGAACTCTAGCGGATCTTCGGCCACCTTTACGGACTCGATTAATAAAGATGTCGTGGCCAATGGCTACGCCATGGTTCCTAAGAAGCTGAAGGCTTGGGAGAGAGGCCGTGCCTCCGAGGAAGTGCTCAAGAAGCTGCAGGAAGTGGAAGCCGAGGCTAAGGCAGGCCGCCGTGGAATGTGGCAGTATGGCGACATCACTGAAGACTAAGGCCCCAGGGCTTCAGTACCACGCTCGTCATAATTGTCATAGCGATAGAACAAGATGAGCTCTGCCTCGTACGTGCGAAACTTGGGTGGGGTTAGGAAAACGGTATTTCAGGGACAGTCTGGTGGTTCTGTATCATCGCATCTCCACGGATGGGCGTCATCAAGGGCGGCAGCTATGGGCATTCCCACGGGGTGAAAAGTTATATTGATTTCTAGCCAGCTTCCTAACTACAAGCAAATTAGGGCATTTGTATTGTTCATGATGAGACCAATGAGTAAGAGTATGAGACCCATAGCCATTCTTAGATAATCAAAAGGATCAACGAACACTACCTAGGTGCTTACTTACCTAGTAGAATGTGTACCCCCAGATCATAGTGCGACATGCCTAACTTATCCATTCTATTATGAAATGCTTACTCTGGGTGAATCTCTGCCTGTACTTATCACGAGGTACCTAAGGTAGGTAGCAAATGGCCGAAAGCGCCAATCCGTTGTAAAGCCCCTGGGCCAATCACCACCTGATCATGGGTAATCCGGACCCCCACGTGGAAATACACGAATCTCTGCGATTTCCCGGTCGGATATTTTCTCGACTCTAGAACTACTGTAGGTTAGTAAGTAGTGACGCCAGTTGAGGTGGAAATGCGGGTTTTTGTATCTACGCGGAGATTATCTATTTTTTCAGCCTTGAAGCCGATTTCTTTATATGCCTACTTTGCGACAAGCATCTACGCGAGAGTTGCGTCTGGCTCATGCCGGAGTCGGAAGCTCCCAAACACCATAGTAAGACGAAAAAGCTCGGCAACTCGGTGAACCTCGTCGCCCCGATGAGAACGCGAACTTGGGTCGTGGGTATTTTAGTCGCTCAGCTCTCTCCACTATTCAGGCTCTGTTATCGTGAATGAATAACGGCTAGAACTTCTGCTAACATAGGCGGCACCTGCATTATATGAAGGAGTACGATTACTACAGCTACCTGTTACTATGCTTCAAAGTGTGTAAATAGGAGGTAAGTGTATCAGAAGGTGTGCCTATACCGGGTCGAGTGGAGACGCAAAGGATAGGATTACGAAATCAGGACGAAATTGATTAGAGATATAAATGTCAGGGGGCGAGGAGAAATTTGGATCTGTCACCAGACACATCCATCTGTACCGTAGACGATTGGCGGAGTGATGTCGGCCGGAGGTGTCGTCAACGTCGCCCCTCCACTGAAAATCTCAGTAGTGATGTAGTGTAGTGTAGGTAGTAGGTATGTACATGGTAGGGAGGTTCGGTACTGTATGTAAGTATCATATGGATGTACCTGGACAGAAATCTGCAGGTGGACATGCCCCGCCAACATAATAGGTACAGTGCATAAAACAGCCGCCAGTCCCAACAATCTTCATCACTGCTTCATAGCATCCATCCCTACCTCATACCTCTCTTCAACAACAACAACAAAAACCACTGAGCCAATCTATTCTGGCCAATTCATACACACAACCCTGTTCTAATTATACCAAACAAACATACACACCTAGAATCTTACAATATGTCCAACTCTCTCGATCAATTGAAGGCCACTGGCACTGTAAGTCTTGCCTTGGTGATTTACCATTTACCCCTCATACCAGCAAAATTACCCCTCCAACTGCTTTCATGTCATCGCAGCTCAGGCTCCAGCTCGCAAGGGTCGCCCGGCTTAGCCGCAAGCCCAGAAAGCTTCTACCAACAGTTATTCCCATGCTGCACAATTCCCAGGTTTTCTGTAACAGGCTTTCACTGACTTGCATTCCCGTCAATAGGTGGTCGTGTGCGACTCCGGTATGTCTGTCGCAATGGGGATGCAATGGGGATGCTGCAATGGACGGGCGCTGACTGAGACATTTTTCTAATTCTTCTAGGTGACTTTGCAAGTAAGTGCCTTACTCATCCCCACCCTCATCCATCGAGCCCTTCGAGCCCTTCGGACCCCACGTCAGAGCGATGGTGATGATGCTAATAGTGACGCAGCCATCGGAAAGTACAAGCCCCAAGATGCCACCACCAACCCTTCGCTCATCCTCGCCGCCTCCAAGAAGCCCGAGTATGCCAAACTGATTGACAACGCCGTCGAGTACGCCAAGAAAAAGGGTGGCGACCTCGACACCCAGGTCGATGCCGCCCTCGACAGACTTCTGGTCGCCTTCGGCCAGGAGATCCTGCAGATCATCCCCGGCAAGGTCTCCACCGAGGTCGACGCCCGCTTCTCCTTCGACACCAAGGCTTCCGTCGACAAGGCCCTGCATATCATCGAAGTATGTATCCGAATGTCGACCCAACAAGTACCTCTACCGGCATTCCGCTAATAGGTCCATGGCCATGTAGCTATACAAGCAGCAGGGTATCTCCAAGGACCGTATCCTGATCAAGGTCGCCTCGACCTGGGAAGGTATCAAGGCCGCCGAGATCCTCCAGCGCGACCACGGCATCAACTGCAACCTGACCCTCATGTTCTCGTTGGTCCAGGCCATCGCCGCCGCCGAGGCTGGCGCTTTCCTCATCTCCCCCTTCGTCGGCCGTATCCTCGACTGGTACAAGGCTGCCACCAAGAAGGAGTACAGTAAGGAGGAGGACCCCGGTGTCAAGTCGGTCCAGAGCATCTACAACTACTACAAGAAGTTTGGCTACAAGACCATTGTCATGGGCGCTTCTTTCCGTAACACTGGCGAGATTACCGAGCTTGCCGGTTGCGATTACCTAACCATCTCTGTAAGTGATTCCCCTGCACTGCGCTTTTTGTGGTCAGGGTTTCTTTGGTGGCAGCTTGGAAAAGTGCCGTGACTAACAACGACCCTTAAAACAGCCCAACCTGCTCGAGGAGCTCCTAAATTCCACTGCTAGCGTGCCCGCGAAGCTCGACGCTTCCGGTGCCTCATCCCTCGACATCAGCAAGAAGTCGTATATCAGCGACGAGGCACTGTTCCGCTTCGACTTCAACGAAGAGCAGATGGCCGTCGAGAAGTTGCGCGAGGGTATCAGCAAGTTTGCCGCCGACGCCGTCACCCTCAAGGATATCATCAAGCAGAAGATCTCTGCGTAAATGTACTTAATTATAGTAGGTCAAAATCTATAGCGGGACTGTAGAGTCAATGAATGGGATCATGTCATCAANANAAAAAAATAATANAAAAAAAAAAAAAAAAAAGTCTTGCATTGTTCCTGTATGGTCATTATGGAATGTTACCACCCGCGAAAGGAAGCGAGTGACTCGGCCAGTTGAGCACATAAGAGGGACGGCCGGGGGTTGTTTTTCCAGCAGCCTATCTATTTTTTAATCTAGATTGGATCCTGTCTGAAA
>NQIM01000248.1:0-60159 GCA_003426235.1 Xylaria polymorpha
AAAACGTTTAAAGTATTAATTATATAAAAAAACAACAAAAGCTTATAATTAGTTAAAATATTTTTATAAGGTTATAAATATAGTATTTAGTATTAAAATACTAAAAATTGGGTTAGTAATAACTAGAACAGTTATTAAAAAAAAGTAATATAATAACTTAAAAAGTAGCCTATTAACTAAAGAACGGTTGCCTAGGGACAGGTATTTTTGTACTATTATTTGCCCTACTATATTTATATATATAAGTATATAGCTTACGGACTATAGACCCCAGCACTTAGTTCTAATACAACCTAGTCCTTAGAATAGATCTTTAGCCTAGTATAGCAATTGTACTAGATTACGGGTTACCTCTGAGGAAGGGATTTGCAGGCACAGCCTTAAGTCTACAGTACCTAGGTACATTTAGGTAGGCGAATAGTACATATACTATGTATGCCAGTAATACCCAGACTGGGAATCTATGGTAGTGTACATTGAATTCTTAGATCTGCTCTAGACTATAATCCGACAGGCACTTCTTTCAGATATATCGTGACATGTGTGGCGTGGGAGAGAGTGACAGGGGAAATTGTAACCGCAAGACGTCACAGCTGCACCAAAGGCCTGGGCCCTATCATAGAACGATAGATCAGCCTAACTTAACATGAATCAGGGGGTGCAGCTGCCCAAGCCGTCGGTTCCAGTCTATGGCATTCCGCCTGAATAAATTAAATATGACTGAATCGCAATTCTACCCTGGCCGCACGCAACGCAACACATCAACACATCGTCGACGCCACCGCTTACATCAATCGACCGCCGATGACTACAACACTTCCGAAAGGTCACGGCATACAGACGCAAAAACCTAGTAACCACGAAAGGAGTTCACCTATGGCACCCTCAAGTCTTGCCACCGCCGATTAACATCCACCTCCTTTGTCTACTCGACCTTCATTCTTGCATTCAACACTGTCATCATGTGTCGGTTCCTGGTACGTTAACTCCGATCATCGGCCCTTTTGAACGAAAATTCCATTCTAAACGACCACATGCACAGGTATACCGGGGTAGCGACGAGATCCTGCTCTCCAAGCTGATCCTCGACCCAACCCATTCCATCCTGAAGCAATCCTTCGACTCACGACTCCGACTGGTTAGTTCTCCCTCTCTTCGTAGATGTGCGATGGACCGCATGACTAATTCAGTCGCTCTACTCTAGGATACGAGACGAGGCCAGAACAATGCAGACGGCTTTGGGATTGGTTTCTATACCGACCCGAAACTCGGCGCCGCCCCTTGTCCTGTTTACGTCCACAATCCCCGCGTGGAACTGCACCAACCTACACCGCATCGCTTCCAAGACAGCCTCACGGCTCGTTTTCGCTCATGTCAGAGCTACAACTGAGGGATCCCTGACCGAGGACAACTGCCACCCCTTCTACCATAACAGCTTAATGTGGATGCACAATGGCGGGCTGGGAGGCTGGAAATATATCAAGCGACGGCTTGGCGAGCGTTTGCACGACAAGTGGTACTTAAACGTCCAAGGTGGTACCGATAGCGAGTGGGCATTCGCTCTGTTTCTCGATCGTCTCGAGCGCTTGGGCACGGACCCGAGCTCGCAACCTAAGAAAGGGTTTGGCCCCGCTATGTTGCGCCGTGCCATGCTACAAACGATCGAAATTATCAACGAGCTTACCATGGGTATACCCGAGAGCACAGTCGAAGGCGACAATGTCGATACTCGAAGTCTCTTGAACTTTGCCGTCACGGATGGCCACTCGATCATCTGCACCAGATACGTAAGCAGCAAGACGGACGAAGCGGCCAGCTTATACTTCTCCTCGGGAACCCAATGGGAGATCAAGCCATGCGCTGGGGAGGACCGAGATTATCAAATGGAGCGCCGCGATAAGGGAGCAGATATAGTGCTCGTTGCTAGTGAGCCCCTTACCTTTGAAAGAGGTAAAATGCACGATACAAACGCGTTAGTCACACAATGCTAATAGACGCCGCAGAAAATTGGGTCAACGTCCCGACAAACTCCATCCTTACTATTCATGGCCAAACTGTGATGGTTAATCCCATCATTGACGCCTTTTCAGACCGAGACCCGTGCCACAAGCGCTCCTCTGCTTTTGCACAGACCAAGGGCTTGACAACCAATGAGAAAGCTACACCGCGGGTTAATAGTCCGGTGTCCACCCCCGGCCCAGAACCCGAAGCCCATAGGCGCGTTATACCGCCCATGATACCGCCTAGGATTGGAACACCAGATGCGCCCCCCGTTGTTTTAAGAGGCAGGACTCCGCTGACGCTGTCCGAGACTGCACCATCCGATATTCGCTCCGTGGTGGATCCTCCAGCACACCGCCCCGAAGCAGCGTCAAGGCTTCCTTCGCAAGGTAATATCAAGAGAAAACGTCGATCGCTCAACATCGGGGAGTATCCACATCCAGCCGAATTCACAGAGCCAGATGTGCCAACACCACCCAGCCCGGTACAAGCTCCGTCGAGGACGGGCGATTATGTGACGGCCGAGAAAGCGGCTCGGGTTTTGGGCATGGCCCTATGATAAGATGATCAAGCGGACAATTTCTGTGGCCTGTTATTAATAGCATTTGAAGGCTATGCAGTTTTCGCACAAACATAGAAAGTGGCGTTCAACCGGGCACGAGTGAATATGGGGAGATATAATTCAAAACAGCGTTGGCGTTTAGGACTGCTACGGGCCGTAAGTTCCAAAGGCGAGATGATGTATTATAAGTCGTTGTATCACATACCTACTTACCTAGGTAGATCTGGGGTCTAGATAGGGGCTTTATTAGATTGTTAAGTAGCTCGAAACAAACTGAACTGAAGTGCCAATGACTAGGTCCAGCTGGGGCTAATGGGGGAGGCTCAAGCCACAAATCAACTGAGGTCCACTGTACCGTCCGGTGCATTGCAGAACTTCAGCACAGCCACACGTCTGCTCTAGCGGGGCTATTGCATTAAACGCCGTAATCTCAAAGCACCTGCAACCGCTCTTGACCGGTTCACACCACGGATTCTTCGCATGTGCATGCCAACAAGCACGACACCAGGACCCGAAGACTTCAAGCTGTCTTTCCACGAGCTACCGAGACCACGCCGAAAGGATCGTTGATGGTCAGCAACCACAGCCAGCTCGAGCGCCTCCGATTCGCATCATCGGCATGAGTGGGCGGCTGATAGCAACGGCCGGACGGCTTGCGGCCACGCGTTCGCCCATCGCCGGCGCCGTGCGCCAATACCACCAGCTGCCCTCTGGCGGCCTCCTTCGAGCCGATGCCGCCATCCGCGCCACGAGACGACGCATGTGGTTTCCAGTGAATTCGTTCCACAATGCCGTCTCCATGCGCAGTGCCTCCTTCGCCCGCTTCTTGCCGAGGCTGATGGTCAAGTTTGTAAGGATCCCTGCCCTGGCCGGTGGTGCCATGGTAGGTGGACTGGCGTGGATACAATACCAAGCTACTCGTATGTGCGCAGACCCCTCCCTTCACACGTGATACCGGGCCGCTAACCCTACCGTCATTCAGAGGCTGGGAACTACGCCTGGGATGTCTTGAATACCACCAAGGAGACGGTGTCGGGCACCGTCATAAGTCTCTACGACGGCGCAAAGGGTGTTGCCGACCAGACGATGCAAGGGTGGCAGAACACTAAAGAACAAGTTGAACTGCCCGAATGGATACAGAAGCTGTTGAGAATTCACGAGGAAGTTGGCACAGGTGGGAGAGACGGAGGCCCGGGGGGCGAGGAGCCACCGAAGCAAAGCAGAATGGGGGCAGGTGTGGCGGCCGGTGCCGCTGCTGTTGCCTACGGCTATGATCAGTCAACAGAAGACGACTCGCGAAGTCCCAACGAGATGGCCAAAGACGACCAAATGATGGTACTGACGAAGAAAATGATCGAGATCCGTAACATCCTGGCAAGGATCGGCCAGTCGAACACGTTGACTCTGCCGTCCATTGTTGTCATTGGGTCACAGTCCTCTGGGAAGAGCTCTGTATTGGAAGCCATAGTTGGACATGAGTTTCTCCCCAAAGGTTCCAACATGGTCACACGTAGACCTATTGAGCTTACATTAATCAATACGCCTGACTCCCGCTCTGAATACGGAGAATTTCCTGATCTTGGTCTCGGCAAGATTTCTGACTTTTCTTCCATACAACGAACCCTAACTGAGCTGAACCAAGCCGTTCCTGAGGCTCAGTGCGTTTCAGATGATCCGATTCGGCTTTCTATCTCTTCGCCAAACGTCCCCGATCTTTCTCTTATTGACCTACCCGGTTACATTCAGGTTGTAGGGCGGAACCAACCCCTCGAGCTCAAGCAGAAGATATCAGAGCTCTGTGACAAGTATATCCAAGCACCCAATGTAATATTGGCCATTTCAGCCGCAGATGTTGACCTGGCAAATTCCACTGCACTGCGAGCAAGCCGAAGGGTTGATCCTAGGGGTGAACGGACGATTGGAGTTGTGACAAAGATGGATCTCGTCGACCCAGGAAGAGGTGCAGCGATTTTAAATGACAAGCAATACCCACTTCGACTAGGATATGTGGGTGTAGTGTCCCGCGCGCCTCTGACTAGTGCACTCTTCAAGAAGGGAGATAACAACTTGACATCCGCCATTACTAAAAACGAAAACGCTTATTTCTCGTCTCATCCCTTAGAGTTTGGGCCGGGCGCAGAGGTGGCTGTCGGAACTTCAACGCTCCGGAAGAAGTTGATGCATGTTCTGGAACAAACCATGTCAGCCAGCTTACAGGGCACGAGTGATGCGATCCGCCAAGAGCTTGAGGAGGCTACCTACGAATTCAAAGTCCAATACAATGACCGACCTCTATCAGCCGAATCATATCTTGCTGAGAGTCTGGATGCTTTCAAGCATTCGTTCAAGCAATTCGCCGAAGAGTTTGGGCGACCTCAAATGCAGGATCTATTGAAGAATGAACTTGATCAGCGCGTATTGGATCTCCTCGCCGCAAAATATTGGAATAAGCCTATATATGACCTCACCGTCCCTATTCTAGAGCCCGACAGCTTGGTTGACCTTCCCAAGGCTGACCCGGACTCTCTATACTGGCGCCGACGACTTGACGCGTCCACCTCCGCACTGACCAAACTTGGCGTAGGCAGACTAGCGACAAATGTGGTAGCGGGCTCAATCCAGTCTCACGTAGACAATCTTATCAGCCAGTCTACCTTTGTCAACCATCCCTTTGCTCGTCAAGCCATCACCGAAGCAGCTTCAAGTATTTTGAACGATAGGTTTTACAGCACCAGTGACCAAGTAGAAAACTGCATCAAACCATTCAAGTTTGATATCGACATGGAAGAGCGTGAATGGAACGCCGGGCGAGATCATGTCCAAGGAGTTCTGAAGAAAGAGTTGCATGCTTGTGAAGATGCACTAAAAGACCTGGAGAAGGCTGTAGGCGGGCGGCGGAAGCTAAAGGAAGTCATAAGTTTTGTCGACAAAGCCCGGAAGGGTGATGTTATCGTCGAAGGAGAGGGCCAAACCGGCGCTGGAGGATTTAGCGCTTTCTTGCTCTTCAAAGGTATGTCTTTTCTTAAACTGTCGTTTCAACGGACTTCGCTGACATGGTACAGGTCGAGAGGCGGTATTCCTGCGTGACCGCTCCGATATCCTCAAAATGCGCCTGCTTGCTGTAAAGTCCAAACAATGCGCCAATATGAAAAACAAATATTATTGCCCTGAAGTTTTCCTCGATGCCGTAGCTACAAAGCTAGCGTCGACCGCAGTGCTGTTTCTAAATGTAGAACTGCTTTCGGAGTTCTACTACAACTTCCCCCGAGAGCTAGATATACGGCTTGGTCGTCACCTGTCTGACGAGCAAGTCGAGAAATTTGCCAAAGAGGATCCCAAAATCAAGAAGCATCTGGAGGTTATCAAGCGGAAGGAGCTTCTTGAACTTGTCCTCGAGAAAATGGATAGTCTGAGACAGCTTGAGGGCCGAGAACAAGAGCGAATGAAAAGAAACTCAAAGTCGAATAACGAGAAAGGGCGAGGGCGATGGGGAATATTTTAAACCAGGCTCGTAACGCTACGATACATTGACGAATATTTGATGACGACAGGGGTAGGAGTTCGGAACGGTAGTTCAGTCAGTCTTGTGTTGTTTATAGCGGCGTTTCGTCTAGATATCACCTCTTAGTCACGTTCCTAGCTCCGATGCCTAACTAGGCAGTCGACCTATGTAACATACGTACGCCCTCGCATTAGATTAGTTCGTCTCGGTTTTGAAATAAAAGGTTATGCCTTTTTACGTATATCGCGATTTGTCAATTGCAAGAGGGGTGCTTTACATGTCATACTTAGACATACCGTATAGAGACCGCACGAGGTCCAGGTCAGAAGAATGACTACCTAATATAAACGGGCACGGGTAGTATTTGATTGCTAAGACATACTTGACAACTTCGATGCAGTAGCCCTACGGATGAAGCTATTGTGAACCTTATACTCGAACCCGGTCCATAGGTAGGGTATAGAGTATTATGAGGTATATTCCCAGACAAACATAAGCCGATTAATATTCGGAAGTTATAACACGCTGATCTGACCCGAGGGTCAGCAGCCAATGATTCATATTTAAATATTGTAGTATGTGACACATATTAGGTAGGTATTTTCCGACGACAGGTACTGGCGGCCTCATTCGGCAATTTCACAACCCGTGCCGCGTAGTTTGGCGATATACGTATTGAGGACCGCGATAATTTCACATAGTTCCCAAGTCCCTATCTTCTCTACTATGTCTCTGTATTGGGCATTTGCAAACTGCTTGGTCGTTTCCCTTGACGTACCGGTGAAGAAATGATGTTAGGAAGCATTGTCCTGCCCAATCCCGACGGGTTTATTGACCATGTCAACGGTTTCCGATTCACCAAAAATGCACTTTAGGCATCAAAAAGATCAAGAATTAGTAAGATAAATAGGTGCCGCTTGCCTCACTTTCCCTAGTGCATAAAATATTGAAGTAGTACTACCGCTCGCTTACAGCAGCCTTGAAAATCTACAACTCTAACCGATACCTCAATGGTCACGAACCATATCCAAATGCGTGATTAGAATGGCCTTTCCAGACATCGAAAAAGATTCCATTGGGACCTCCAATCAAAAACTGACTCGTCATTTGCATTTGCATTTTGACATGGTCACCTCATGATGGGTTCGGAATGACCACGCGTATGATTGCAAAGTCTAGGAATTGGAAGTTCCACATACGCATAGCCGCCCCTTTTCGGAGGCCAAATAGCTAATTGCTAGCGCCAAGGTAAAGAGACAGATGAGGCGTCCACGAGCTCGGATGTTTGTAAGATATAAGTCCGCCTCACCTTCATTAGGGGCAAGATTTCAATACACTTCTGCGCGCCCTGTACTAAAATAAAACAGCAACACTATACCGGTCGAAGTAGGACATTATTAAATCGGGCGACTTAACTTCTGCAGTCAGTTCTATGTTCTTATAGTTAGGGCAGTCGTACGCCTTTCCCGAGTCTTAATTCACGTCTTTAGCAGGGCAACATTATGGTGCGAGAAGCAACATCTTGTTGTCAGCCAACATCGGGGCATTCACGATGTCACCGTCGTCATCGCCACCGTCATGAAACCTGCCACTGCAGCGATGAAGCTAGGAGTTCCATCTCTTCTGATACCAAGGAGAATTGGGGCGCCGATGGGACAATCCAGAACCCATTGCCTATGATCTCCGCTTGGTCTGAACCTGTGTTAGACCCCCACAGTAGTGGGCGATTCCAGTATCAGGCACGGGTAACACCAGATGGCAAGACATGCCCTAAGGCCCGGAGGTTCACTTCTGACATATTCTAGGTTACCACTGGACGATATCAGGCTCGAATTCGGGGACCAATCCTCATTTTTTGTCTTCCACCTTGAATCCTAGCAGTGTCTATCCTCTAGGAACTCTTGCCGTTACTTATCCTTATCCTACCAGCTCTTACATATCGGAAGAGCCTATTCAACGCCAGGGGCAGCACTACGACCAATTGAACGCCGGCGAGAACCTTGCTAATCCGCCCACCAACGAAGAAAGTAAGGACTATGACTTCGAAGAATACTACGAAGAGGAGACTCCTCGCCATGAAAAAAGCAAACAAAGACAAAACGCATCATCACACGATCACCGAAACAGGGGAAAGGAGAAGCAGCGCCATCACCGTAGCCATAGCCATAGCCGTCATCGCCCATCACGCCATCACCGCCAAAGCCGAAGCCACAAAGATCATGACCTGCAGAAGTATACAGACTGTGGGTACAATGATTCAGAATCTCATTCAAAGGTTAACGAGTGGTTGCACAACTACAAGTACACAAATGGGTGACACCTATATACAGGGAAAGAACAGCTATCACAAAAGAGGTTTAGAAGGGATAAGGTATCGAGCAAGAAGACTAGGACATTGTTTTTCTCTGGCTACATGGGATTCCTCGACCAGCTCTGGCGCTGCGTCTGTGATAGCAACGCCTCTGTAAAAAGAAGAGCGATATGTATATAGCAGAACTAGCCTGCGAGGATGTTTAAGCCCCTCACAGAACAAGGATGATGATCATCCACCGCATAATTGACCCCTCAGCGAGATCCTGATAGCGTCGATTTATAGCTGGACAGCACTGCTTTCCTGTATAAGTGAAGCGTGATATACTAGTGCCTTTTTAAGTAAAAGGACTGTTATAAGCCATAAACCCCGTAAAACATATGGTTTCCCACTCCCAAGCACCTGGCTGTACACCTAGCTCATGGGTTGTTTACATGGCGACAACGTGGTGTTTGAAAGCGTATTAATACCCCCCCATCAACACGAGCTAGTACCATTTGTGATACATTCCGTACTCCAAACAATCGGCCCCGTGCGAGGAGTGGTCTTCGCAGACTAGGTTCGGACAATACGGCGTTTCGACATAGTCCGAGTCGCAGGATGTTCTCCAGCAGTACACGGCCTCTCCGTTCAAAGGGCCGCGGCCGCACGTCAAGCAGTAATACCACCAACGCCAGGCGTGACACATCCCGTAGTCTGATTGATCGATGTTAGATTTGGGAGAGGCGGGTTCTTTTTAGGCTGACTCCTCAGAGTGTGCGATTCGGACTACTCCTTTGCGATTAGCAGGTTCGCGGAATAGACAGACATGAATTTGGGTTACCATTATCACCGTGTCTTTTCTTCTTCTTCAGGGTTGTGCTATTGACGTGATGGCAGCCTCGTCAGGCTTGAGAGGCTCAAGCGAGAGATACGGAGCTGTGTAGCGACATCTTGAATGCTTCGCGAACCGGCAAATCGAGATAACGGGTGGCTAGTATCCGTGCGAGGGTCACACGAAGAAGATCGGAAGCACAGCAGTTAGGCATCGGTCCAATTCAGAAGATCTATAATATGTAGGCATACAAGCCTTCCCGGCGCCGCCCTTGTCCTCGGGGGTTTATTCCATCATCTCCTCGTCTGAACCGTACCCCATCCGATTCTCCTTGCAGACGAGACAGGGGTGTTTCCAAGGGTCTCGCCCGAGAGGACGAATTGCTAACTGGCTAGAGTAGATGCATAGGCACAGCATACGATGCAAGATGGGCAAAGATGCCCAATGGTCCTGTCAATCGCACGGGCTGTCAGGCCACATCCAACGGGCTAAGCACGTCTACCTTCGGCCAGTTGCGGCGGTGGAGGTATGCCGCCACCTCGGCAGCGGGAGGCATGGGTTTGACGCCCTGAAGCGAAATTGCATGAGGCCAGAGACGGTTCTTAGGCTCTACTGCGTATAATCTGGGACGATACTTAACCTCTACCCTCTACCATCACTGGCTCTTCTATGCGGTGCGGTGCGGTGCGGCATTAACATTGGCGGCAGAAGTTAGAAGCTGAATACCTACTGTAGGTAGGGAGGTATTAAGTTGGCCTGACATAAGGCTAGACCAAGGTGGGTAGTATCGATGAGCCGGCTGCAAGCACTTTACACCATTCGAATCGACCTAGCCATATGTAGCCTAGCGTATTACGACCCCGGCTCGGAGCGCCTACAGGACCCACATCGGTAAGCCAAGGCTCCTCTAATTGTTTGCACGTGGTCAGAGCTAAGATGCTACCTACATATGTAGGCACGTTACCTACTACTACCTATGTACCTAAGGCATCTACTTAGATAGTGGACCTCTTACTTTAGGTACTTAAGTTAGCAGGTATCGCACCTCTCTCGTACAGCAATTACGCAGCAAGATTACGACATCAATGGGCTTAAAGGTGCTCATTAAAATTACTGGAATTTACAGCACCCGCGCCCGTCGAAGAAAAGGTAACGGCCCTGACCTGCCGTGTGACGGAGGGTCCCCCCGGCCCTCTACTTAAGGCATGTTGGGGCAAGCTGCATCTGACTGATGAAACTGAATGGATAAATACGATACATAGGCAAATTAGCCTTGCTACTCCTTCTGGTGATTCAACTATAGTAGATACTAGATCCTGTGCTGGAGCTAAATACACTAGCTCGTCCTATGCCACAATGCAACAAACGAGATGACGTAGCATCTTGGAGCATTTTTGCCAGTTAACGTTGTCGCCGATTAAGGTTCCTACTCCTGAACTGGATCGACAAGGTAATGGCCAAGTATGTAATATATATATATAAAGATAATACCTTAATGACACTCGTGGACCTAACGTGTCTTGAGCTGCTTAAATGAACCTTGAAGGGTTGATGTTGCTTGGATGGTGCTGCATGGGGACATTCTCCTCAACTATACCAACCTTGCAAGTTAGAGTTAGAAGCGGACAGCCTCCGAACAGAATGTCTCGGATGTCCATTCTAGAATTTATATCTGTATCGTATCCTACCCAAACTACCGGGAACAGTCGTCGCACAAACACTGACGGGAACGTGGTAGAACGAAATCAATAGGTCAACTTATAGCCCTCAGGTACTGAATGATGTAGGTACTGGGCATGCATTTCTGATCTCTGCAGATAGAGATAAGTTACATGTAGATAGGTACCACCAGCTATACCGCCTACTTCCACCGAAAGCAACCTCCAGGGTTCTGTGGGACCCTCTGGACGGCCCTCGGAATGGAAGGTATCCGCTATCGCTATCTACATTTTGTACCTTTTACGTGCTACCTACATGCACATAATGTGGGAGTAACTAGGAACCTTGGAAGGTTCCGTAGCTTCCCTCAGGTGACTTATTGAGAAGGCATCATCGCCCGAACCCCTCCAAAAATGGTGGATTCTCAGCTTAATAGTACCTATGGCCCCGCACTCCCACATCTGGCCCTCGATTTGGTGGCCTACATACAGCACAGCATACACCAACCGAACCGAATGCTCACGTTTGTCGCCATACACCAATTTCTTCGTTGGCAACACTGGTAAGAGCAATACTCGCTTGCGTCCGTCTAACAGCTTCTCGTCGAGGAATGAAAACATTGCATTCTTCGCCTGCTCATCCTACGTTTACCTTGGCCTTTGGTGACTGTCATACCCGTCCTACCCGGCTGTCCACGTTGCACTGCTCCATCAGTCTCTCCGCTCTCGGTGTTGTTGGCACTCGTCTCAATTAAGGTGAAGGGAGATCGTGTGCTTGCTTGCATCGAGTCACATCATTCACCAGGCCTTTAATTCATGCTGGTTCCTATTGCCATCAAGGCTTGGGCTTCTGTCTCTGGTTTACCCTACTCTCAGCTAAGGGCCTGCTGTGTTAATTCGACTTTCAGTGAGTATCCTAAGATTCTTGCCCTTCACTGGCCCGACCGTTTCGAAGACGCAGACACCACGAAATGCAGACACCACCCACTACGGCTCGCGAGTCGGAGGACAAGTGACCTCACGTGTTCCATGCTTTGCTCACATCCTCTTGTCTTGTGTGGATAGACGCCATGTGATTGATTCCAATGTTGCGTTGTTGTAGTCTTGATGCTTACTTCTAGTAAAGATACTTAGGTTAACCTCACCCCCGCGGTAGTCCTTTCGGCCACGTAGTTGTTGTACCAACTCACCTTCTAGAACTCGTCCCGAGACAACAGTCAAACATAGCGACGGTACTACGAAGACACAACTCGGTAGACGCAGATGTCGCCCTTCAAGCGAGTGCCACCTCAGCCAAGGGCTGTGAGGACAAGAGCAGATGGTGTTAGCCATGAGAACTTGTCCGAGGAAGAGCCGTTGGCAAGACCCATTCTCGATTCGATACCCTTAGAGCTCACCCGTGCAAATGAAGAAACCGAGGAGATGGAGACGCAGCCCAATGCCCTCACGTCCACGCCTCAAGCCGGTGGGTCTATAAACGCCCTGTTCGGGACAGCAGACTTCTCTCGTCCCGTAACACGATCTGCGAGAAAAGACTATTTCGACTCTATTTTGGTGGAGAGCCCATCGAGTCAGAGTGAAGCACAGAGCAGATTGCGCTTCGTCACCACTGGGAACGGCACACTGGCAGAACCCTCTTCACATCTCGAGGAGGCCGAAGACATAGATTATGGTCCCACCGAAGAGGGAAGTGAAGAAAACGCCGAGGGCGCGCTGACGGGGTTGAATTTCGAAATGCACCTTCGGAGCCACACAATGACGAATTGGAAAAAGGCCATCCAACAGTTGGTGGCCTCCGTGTTTGCCGCCGATCAGATCGTATTCGTGCCCAGCTTCGAGACACCCGAGAACCATCCCCATTAACGGCCTTGTCGGCTACTTCGAGCAATAATCGTATCCAAAAGAAGCGGAAGAGGAATTTGACGAAGACGAGCTTGGTTATTAAGCCACCTCGCCGTCGTTCGGCTCGGCTCGCAAAGCCTTTAGACGTATTCCATAAATACCCAAATCTTCCAACTGAACTCAAATTGATGATCTGGGAAGCTGCGGTCCAGCCCCGTTTGACGTATATTTGCAACCGCTACTCGACTCTGGAACATGCCCATAATTTCGGGGTACAGAACAAAAGTCCATCCTGGTTCATGTCATGCAGATTGTCGGCATATGTTGCCAAACGACTCTACCACAAACTGTTTGGGCAAAACGGCATGTCTATAAATCCATCAATAGGGGTTCCTTTGCGTCACCAGGATATTAATCCTTTCGTTGACATCGTTATATTTGAGCCATGTCACAACGGGTGTAGAGCCTGCTACTGTGCTCAGCAATATCGTCGGGAAGACCGTGCCTTAGTCCAAAAGCTCGCAGTACAGATTGATTCTCCGCACCTCCCCCCGATCTCGGAACCTGGCTGGGTCACGATTTCAAGGTCATGGCCTAATGTGAATACGCTCTTCATGATGAAACCAGCGGTTAGGGGACTGGACCAGAGTGACAAAGCCATGATCCGAATCAAAGAAGGGGATCATGAGGTGGCTCTGCGTAAGCTTTTCGAGACGTGGAAGAAAGAGGCCGGGCAAGATCAAAAGTTAACGGCCTTGGAGTTTGTTCGGGTAGTTGAGCAAGAGCCGGCGACCAAGAGCATCGAAGATCGTTATCGGTCGGTGGAAGATCGCAAGACTGGCCTTGCTGAGGACATTATCCTTGGTTAAGTGGCGTCTCGATTAGGATATGGATTGCTGCAGGCGATGAGATATAAATTTCATTTTATGATACCCCTTCGATGAAGTTACGCGGTGGGATGACGCCTGGACGACCTAGCATATAACAAGAGGGGGGTTTAAGATGGTATTATGCTGGGGAAGGGAAACCGACATGGTGCTTTATGTAGCTCAAGGCTGTCTTGCGAATAAGAAGAAGACTCTGCATTAATAGAAACGAGTATTCATTGCGATAGACAGCCAGCCACCTGATTAAATTGTGGCTACCTGGAGGCCCATTACCACCTAACCTAACATTTCTGACGCAAGTGTTTTTTTTTACCCCACTCGTTCTAAATCTAAGCTATAGATAGTACCTATTAAAAACCCCTTGATAAATCCTTTGAAATATTTAACCTATGTACTTATGTGCTGTCAAGTCTTAGTTTTTCAAAAGATAATCCTTATCTAGAATACTATAGAAAGGTGCCTGGTCAAGCTCGAGTAGGAAGAGTGTAACAGGAGGCGGGAGTAAATACAGTAGGTAACCTACCTGGTGCTAGAGACTAGTATGCCATACAAAGTATCGAGTAGCGTAATCCCGCTACTTACCTAGGTACTGTATATCCCGCACACACACTGCCGAAGTAGCTTAGCAAATAAACGTAGTAGCGGAAGTGCCGTACGAGCCTAAACTACTAGGTAGGTACCTAGGTACCTAGTATCTTTCCTTTGTGCTGTCCGTATTGAACAAGCGGTACGGGTTCTGTTTCAATCTGGACGTGCAAAACACTAGGTTAGTGGGGTAGTTCAAGCACGTCTCGCCTCTATTATTGGGGATCTAGCTTTTCCCTTATATGGCTAGCTTGGCGCTCTTTAATTGGTCGCCTGATCTGCCTAGGTCTGCCTGATCTGCCAAGAACAACTCTCAACGACTCACATCAACAATGAGAGAAACAGGCAGTATAATGGGTGACTTGTAAGTTGAAGTTGATGGGCGAGACCTGTGATAGGCTGCTCTTCACCGATACTTGAGTCTTTTGGATCTGCGCCGCTGCCTGAAATGTAGGCATTGTAGGCACTGTGTAACTAACCGACATGAAGGTAGGTCGCTACTCGCTCATTCTACATGAAGCGTGTTACACTGCAACCAGTAGAAAATGGGCGATAGAAGTAATGGAGGGTCTCATACACAAGAGCAATGCCTATTTTCTTTTGTATTCCGTGTGCTCTGCACTTTCTAACACGGCAGGTCATACCTGCCCACTCCAGCAAGAAACATCACCTTGCATGAGCCAGCCGCATTGGTGAGTCTTACCAGCATCTCACCTTAGATATTTCGAGGGGTGCTTTTTCCACATTTGCACCTTCGCATTTATTTAAACCTCTCCCTTCACCCTCCCTCAGTTGCATCTATATCATACAAGCACTGCAACCCCCCATTCCTTCCGTTTGTAGTCCGTGATGCAAGCTGCGATTTGACTCTAGCCTTTCTTCCTTCCTTCCTTACTTACTTACATACTTACATACTTACTACACTTGCCAGTCCTCACTAACTTTTGTTGTCTGACCCTCATTTCATCTGGACTACACCTTCCTCTTACGCCGAGCAAAATGACCAGCATTGCGGATAAACTACGGAAAGAAGGCAATGATGACACAAAAACTTCCGACCCGGCAATCAATAATGATCAGAAGGAAGCTGGGGAAGATTCGAATGGGAAGGTTACAGTTGGGATGATCTGCCAGAAGAAGGATCTGTATCAGAAGATCGATAAGTACGACAAAGCTACCTGGACAGTGGAGATCCTGGACGACCTTGAAGAGGCTGCCGAAAACGAGGAATCAGACAAATATGCCCTGCTAGTCCGCAATAGTAAGTCAAGCTCTTGGTCTGCATATCTCTTATGTTTAACACGATGCTGATACCAAGCAGAAAAGAGTTACGACTCACGCAAGGAGCTGGAGGTTGATAGCATCGTCATTCAAAGTCCGCTTCTCAAGAACGTCCTTCACGACGTACTGAAAGACTACCCAGGCGTCACCACCACTCTTTCACGCCTCATCTTTTCTGCACCGTTTAAGCCTTTCGTTCATCGTCGGCAGCAGCTAGTCGCGGCCTTGAACGGCGACTATGATGAAGAAACCAAGAGTCACCTATCATTGCTGAACGACGTCCTGTATGGTGAGCTAAAGGATGTTATTGCTGCAACTGAGGATTATATCAAGAACAAGGTGGTGACTTACGAGCACATCTGGGCTATCTTTCAACCAGGGTGCATCGTCTATGCCAAGAGATTTGGTAAACCTGTCGCAGTGCGCCTAGTCGATGGCCAATTCATCCAGCATCCTAAATTCGGCCCATGTTACCAAGTGAAATGTGACATGGTGGACTGGGATGGTTTGAAATTTGGATATGATGTTTCGCCACACTTCATCATGCCTTTTGAGGGGACGACACCTATTACCGAACTAGAATGTTTCCCCTTATCCTACTACCCCGAGGAGGAAATCATTAAAGAAAGGCTTATCGCCCGAGGCCGTAAGTTTGAAATGCTTGCCGGCTATCACTACAAGTCATACAGAGGTCCAGCTATCCAGACTACTCGCTACGGGCCTTCACTGATCGCCATCGATGGGCGCATTATTGTTGATGCAAATGAACATATGAAGGCGAATGCCTACATCCGGATGTATCTTAGGCCACTCGACCGTGCTCCGATTACGATTAAGGTTCAGGCCGATTGTTCTGATGACGAATGGTCGGAATACACCTCGGATTACGGCGACGAGGAGAAGGAACTCTACGATCCCGTAGCAAAGCATCGTCGCCCACTGAACGAGGAGCAGCTCCTTCTATGCTCACCGATCATCCGAGGCTACGCTTTACAAGCAAAGTTGTGGCTTGAATTCTTTGTCGGCTCTGTCAACGAGATAGTTTTCAACAAGAACGCTTTCGATTCCCTTGTCCTACCCGAGGGTAACAAGTCGCTGATCCTAGCTATTGCGGAAGCACAGATTAAGAAAAAGGATATCTTCGACGACGTTATTACTGGCAAAGGCCGTGGCGTCATCATCCTGTTATCGGGTGGCCCTGGCATTGGAAAGACCCTAACAGCCGAGTCTGTCGCCGAACACTTGCGAGTGCCCTTATACATGATGGGCGCTGGTGACCTCGGCACAAATTCCGCTGAAGTCGAGAAGGGTCTTACCCGCGTCCTAGATATGGTTGCCAAATGGAACGCGATTTTACTACTGGATGAATGCGATGTCTTCCTCGAAGCACGTAGCACAGACAATCTCGACCGGAATCGAATCGTGTCGATTTTTCTACGTACGCTCGAATACTATCAAGGGCTTTTGTTCCTAACGACCAACCGTGTTAAGAACATGGATCAGGCGTTCAATAGCAGAATCCACTTCCGCCTTGCATATCCGAATCTGGATGAACCGGCACGCAGAACGGTATGGGGTGGTTTTCTGGGCAGACAGCAGGGCGGCCACGACGTTAGCGAGGAAGACTTGACGAAGTTGGTCAAACTTGAGATCAATGGGCGCGTTATTAAGAACGTGCTCAAGTCTGCTACCCTTCTAGCGGTGCACAAGAACGAGAAATTAGGATTCCAGCACCTTAAAACCGTTCTACAGTGCGATGGACATGATATCCAGGGGTAAGTTTCCCACAGGTACCTGAAATACCCTAGGCAAAGACGCGTGGATCGGGAAATAAGTAGTGAATGGTATATAGATGAGTCACTATGGTGGGTTTCGGCGGAGACAAATGCCCACGGTAGTTTACTATTCCTTCGGTGCCCTCCCCCCCCCCACGGTTCCATGACGAGGTTTATGTAGTCAATTTTAATCGTATACCTCGAAGGATTACCCGGATTAGTTACTTAGATAGACAAAGTCAGACAGATCGGTATAGCATTCTACCTACGAGTAGACGAATAGATTACTTCTACGATTGCGATGCCTTTTTACACCGTTTTACTTTAGCATGGGTATCACATCTCGCATGTTCTGTGCATGTTCCCTCTGCTTCTTTCTTGGCCCTTATGCGTAACACGCCGATCAGACATACGCTGAGTCAATGGTTCACTATATTTTAGCAATACGTAACGATGGACAATATGTAAGTGCTACCGTGGAATTATATTCAAGAACACCGCTTCTAGGCACGATTTAATCCACAATCTGCTTCCATGCCACCTGCTATCAATCTTAAGAGCATAGAAGCCTGAAGTCACATCATCACTTATCAATACCTCCTAATGCTAACTTTAACTTAGAAGGTAGTTTTCATATGTGATAGCGTGGTTATTTCTTGGACAGGATGTAGATCTCGCCCTCTGCAGCATTGTCGCTTCCGATGAAGAGGCCACGTCCAGCCGGGTCCCTAGGAGGTCAAATATAGATTAGCACCGCATAAGTTATAGGTACCTTCCTGCTCCTACGAAGGTATGCATGTATGATACATGGATATATGTATGATACGGATAGATAGATAGATGGGGATTAGGTAGGTAAACTTACCAGGCAGCGGCGGTGAGGCGGATGCAGTTGCTCTGGGTGAGGCCGTTGGCGGTGCAGCCGCCGGGGTTGGGGGCGGAGAAGATGTCCTTGTAGCCGGTCATGCTGTCGGCGGGGGCGACGGGGTCGTAGGCGCCGCTGGCGAGCTTGGTGAAGGGCACCTCGACGACCTTGAACCCCGTCGGCGGCTGGCGGTCCCACGACCCGTGGAACGTCACGTACATGTTGGTCGCGTTGGCGTCGAAGGCGTTCCAGATGGGCGCGCTGTGCGCCTGGAACGAAAGCCGCGGCGCCTTCGCCTTGCTCGCGCAGTCCGCGTCGCTCGTCACCCCGTTCCCCGCCGCTAGCATGAAGTGGCTCCCCGTCTTTAAGCCCTTGCTCGTGAATGGTTGGGGGCTCCATACCGCGAAGCAGGTCGGGTAGCCGTACCAGTTGTTGCGTGCTGTCAGGGGGTCGCCCACTGGATCACGCTGGTGTTAGTAACGTTGAACAGTTCGGGATTGGTTTCGAGGATGCGTTCGGGAGATTACTTACGGTTGTTGAGCTTCTCGGCTGGGTTGTCTTGGTGGATGTCCTGGTTGTTGAGCCTGAAGTCCTACAATACTCTGTCAGCTCAGGCATAATTAACGGAGCGAGAACAGAGTGTTACGGACATCACCACTGTTCTCGACGCCCCAGACGATACCCGCCGGGTCTTGGATGAAGCCGATCTCGTTTCTCAGGCCGTACGCGAAGACTTCACCAGCCGTCTTGTAGTTGTGTCCGGTTGCCGGGGCGTTAGTCATGTCGAAGATCTTGATGATGGCACGGCCAGTGGCGGGCTGGGCCGACTGCTGGTCGAGGTTGGCGTTGGAGCCGACCTGGACGAGGATCAGGTTGGGCTGCTGCTTGACGACGATGACGTTGCGCGTCGAGTGGATGCCCGAGTCCATGCCGGTGATGGCCGTCTTCTGGTTCGAGACGGTCCTGGTGGCGGGGTCGTAGGTCCACGACCAGACGGAGCGCTCGCCGCTCGCGTACAGCGTCTTGCTGTCGGGCGTGAGCGCCAGCCCATGGTTCAGCTGCACGTTGCTGATCAGCGTGCTCGTGCTGTTGATGCACCCGTTGTCCCCGAACGTGTGCACCGAGATGCCCTTGCCCGCCTCCGACACCAGCATGTTCCCGTTGGCGTCCCATATCACCGTCCGCACCCCCCCGCAGCCCGCCCGCGATCTTCATCACCGACCATCCCGCCGCCACCGTCCCTGGGAATCGCAGGTTCGATACCCCGCTGCAGCTCGTCGGCACCGGCAGCTGCCTCACCTCGGCATGGACCTGGCCTACGATGCTCTCACATTAGGAGATGGTGTACGTCGTGCGGGGAGGGACGGATGGCTTACTTGCGCCCAGCAGGGCAGTGATACCCGAGATAATTCCTAGCAGACGCATCGTTGTGGGCGACTTTTTTCTTCTTTTCTCTTCTCTTTCAGTTCTATGAGGTATGACTGACTAGACGCGGTAAATCACAAGACTCGTCTCATGAGGAGGTGGCCCTCCAAATCTATTTGATTCGGCAGAGATGCCATATTTAGGAAAAGGGAGAAAGAAGGGGGGCGGGCCCAGCGAAAGCGCCCAGCCCAAAGGGGAACTTTTCGCATAGCATCATAGGTGTGAAGGTACTTTGTCGGCAGTGTCGACAGCGTCGCGTCGTTCAATATACGAGAGGCTTTTGGCAAAATTCACCCCAACGCGGCGCGTGATTGGTACCGGCAGATGGCTGTCGATCGTCGTTAAAAGGTCGCCGTCGTAATATTGCGGGGGAGATATTGGCGAGAGAGTGAGAGTGAGAGAGGGTAAAAGGTCAATCTCATTTATATTACTCGTCCCGACTCACATACTCTGGTTCGCCTCTTTTCGATCGCTTTGCCTGAGAATGGCCGCCGTTGGACGCTGAGGAGAGCAGCCCTCCGCGATTCTGTCCTCAATCTAGCCAATTTCCTTCTTAACATCCAGATTTCCTGGGTGCTTGGCGGTGGCTTGGCTCCATGCGTTCGGCGCATGATATCCGAACATACTTGTTAATTGTAAGGTCTTCTATTCAACAGCTATTCAACAGCTTCTTAGGGATGAAAAGTACTGTTAGAGATATTAGTTGCAAATGCAGTTTTTAGCACCATGTAAGCAGCGTTCCACACAAGCAAAATAATTTTGGCTTGGTAAGTAACGTACTTTGACGAAGCTAAGCTAAAACATAATTTTGAATTTTAAGTATTCCTTTCTTATAGAATCTATATTTTAACTAATTGTGAAAAATTTATTGGTTTTGTTATTTAATATTGTAGGTAAAAATTACTTGCCAATTAACCCACTTACTTTGCTTGTGTTGAACGCTGCATGTAAGTTCTAATTGAGGAGGCCTACTTTGCTATCTTACTAGCAGCTTTGAAGTATACAAACCTCTTATTGCGCTCTATAGACCATCATCGCCACTACGATGACCCTCCCAGCCACCCTCTCAGTCACTCCACCAGTCCTCCTCACTCTCTGAACTCTCTGAACTCTCCCAGTCACTCTGATCACTTCCGTCACGTTCCAGTGGACCAAAGTCTTTAATCAAATAGTCATAGCAGCTAGGAACTGGTTTCCCTAAAGCTAGGCTGGCGACAAGTGAAGCATGGGCTAGAGATTCTCCAATTTCATATTCATACTCGGGATAGAACGCATAAGATGCATTGTCGTCGCTTTTATACCGGAGGGTTTCGTGTAAGCGTCGCCATGTATCGAAGAAATCTTCTACTTGCCTCGAGAAACTCGCGCATTTACAGTCCTCACCATGGGTGACCGAGACCCATTCCTCTGGCTTAGGCTTAAGACTTTGGAAGTCAGGGTGAAAGGGGTGGTTCCAGGCGTGGACTATGAACGGCTTCGTTGCAGCGATGGAAATAGCGCACTCCGTCTCTTGGTTTATTACTGAGATTTGATGATAGGGTTTTTCGTCCGTTGGCTGGATAAGGATCGCGTTCGCCTTTAGGAGATGCAATTCGTGAGATTCGGAAACCATGTTGAAGACTGAGGGGTTAAGATGAGAACTACTTCTTTTTTTTGAAATGAAATCTGTGCTGTTTAATAAGCTGGCTTGCTTCATTTAAACGTTCACTTGCGGATTCTACGTGAATTTATAGCTTAACTCGCTAACATCTCGCTACACAATGGCTTTGTTGTTAAACTGCAAACAATGGCTTTCAATTTTTCCTATCCTTTGTCAAATGTGACTCCCATTGCCAATTAAAGGGAGTAATAAAGCGATAGTATAGAGAGAATCGAACGAATTTGTCGTAAAGGGTATCAGTGAAAGACTATGTACAGGCAAATGCCTAGCAGGAGGTGCAAATATTCCTTGGTCTGTGGACATTACCCCTGAGCCCTCCTATCTCGTTTGAAAAAGGAAGAGCTGGGATAGGAGTGATTGATGATCCCATTATTCCCCCGCTCTCGCCCTCAGGAGCAGGTAACACCTGTGATGGCATAATCGTCGCGTGCGGGCGATGCACCACCGACGAGGTATGTTCCCATCCAAGTATTAAGTACGGCGCTGAGATCATTGTCGGACGGATAATCGGGAATCATGTTGGTCTTGAAGGTAACAGAGAACGGAGCCTTGGTGGTGTTTCGGGTGTCCAGACAGTTCTAGAGAGATGTAAGTACCAACTCCTATTATTTATTCCTCAGCTGTCGGCTGAGTTTGGAAGATCTTACCGATGAGATGTATGTCGTTGCTGTAGTACTAACCCACTTCGATAAGGTATCTGGAAGTTGGAGATTAGTCGAGCCCTCACCAAATACCGCTTGAGATTCGGGTTGAAGCTAGAAATAGGGCCCATCTTGTCGACTTACGATAGAGGATATTTGAAGCAGCATTCTGAGGCGGGTTGAGCGTCGGGTCCAGGTCTACGCGACAGCCTGAGATGGCCTCGGTATCGGTAGATGTGAGAGGAAGACCGTGGACTACGGCAAAGCCGAGCGATACTAGAGCCCCGGTGGTGAAACGCATATTGCAGATTTGTCGTGTAGCTAGAATGTAATAGTCTGTCCAAAAAAAAATAACAACTTCACGATGTTTGTGATCAACGACGGTTAGGAGATCGTCGGGATGTGGGTGGTTATATCCTGTCTGGGTCTGGGGGGATTATAGAGTACCCACCCTAGGTAGGACGACGGAAATGAGTCTCTGGTCGAATCATGTCGCACCCTCCACGTCAAGACGCCTTGGACTGGTAACGAGTGGGCTAGAAGAGTCGGTCAGTCGACGGAAACAGGTTCTCGTCTAGGATGGTGACGATAGAAGTCTCGCCGCTCAGGGGGGTGACGTGCGACCTCGCGGTGGATAGGCGAACATACCGGTATATCTTCACAGACTATTTGAGAAACGCCCCGGTCATCTGTAGTCATCTATAGTCATCTATAGCCATCTATAGCCATCTATAGCCATCTATAGGACACCGATGGGATGTCTATGGCGGATATCCATTCAGAAATGGCATCACATGCGTCGGTCGCCAGATGACAGGCCATGGTTGCGATTCCAAGCTTTTGCAAGCCTGTCCGCCGGAGGGCTCCTCTTGCCAAATCTGGACCTCGGACCGCATGTGGTTTATCAAGCATGGCAGCAATCGCCCGCTGTTCACCTCGCCAACCGTTGTTCACCTAGGCAGGTGTCATCCTGGGCTGGTGAATTGGTGGATTGTAATTTTCCATATCCAGTAGGTAAATAACGTCGGTCAACTGTGTTTATCGCCTGGCCAACACCAAGACTCGTGGTCTTGGCCATACGGCTTAACTTCACAGAGAACACGGCACTATTCGTCATCATCTCTGCCCGCGTGAGTCGGCATCTCCCGGAGTCATTTCGGCCTTTTCTAGACTTGAACTCCTACAAGAAACGAGCGAGAAGGACATGGTCTATTTGTATCCGGTGTCTCCTGTATATCTATCAAAACCCAACAACCTGGTAGGAACAGTAACTAAGCTTTCGACAGAACAAACTACGCTACGCTGACCAAGGATGACAAAGGTTATCTATCAGAAAGGTTCGCAAGATAACGCCATGCGTGTCATGGGCGATGGCAGAGTTACACTGCTTGGGGAGTGAGTAGGTACCTAAGGTAGGATGTAAAGCGGGATTCGGCTGACCCACCGCCGGTATGCTCCGTTTGCCTTGATTGATACGGTGCCCGCCGCTCCGTGGGGACGGTTGGGCTTCATGCGTAGCGGCAGCTGGGTACCAGTCCTATATCAGTGCTTGTATGCTCACGTTCGGCTTCGACAACTTCGTTTATAATCTAGCTACACAGTGAGGAAGTCTTTCGGGCCACATTGGTCTGTAGAAACATATAAGGCTTACCCACAAGCTAGATAAAGACAGACACGACATGCGTATACCCACGGCACATGTAGATAGTTAACCTGCTTGGCGATGCCCGAGCCAAGCCAAGGTTTGCTATAAAAGTGACAGGTGCCGGGTACGACTAGACAGGGAATATAACCGTGAAGCCAATGAACAGGAACTTGACCCCTCGTTTGTATCCCCAACCCAAACCAAACCAAACCAAACCAAGCCATCAATTCCCCGCAGCGGATAAGTTTCGCTTGAACATGTGAATGCAATTAGCATTGTTATAATCGAGGGGTATATCCAATCGACATAGGGTTCACAGCGCATGGAAGGCGGAATTCTTCGCTTAGGACAGACTATTCATTCAATATATATACCGTATCATTCCTGATGGACGTGGGACGCTCGGTGAAAAGAAGGGAAATCGATCCAACCACCTGCTGTGCAACATAACACTCTCCTCTAATCTAATTTTCGTCTATCAAACAAGGGGGAAATCCTTAACTCTGCTTCCATGCTGTGAGCTCTCTTCCACCGTTGTCGTTAACTACACTCGGAGGATGGCCCTTGCACCGGGCTCGCTGCAGACATAGATGACGTCGTGCGTGTTGCTAAACCCATTGAACATAGTAGCAGAGCATTTCGTATAAGCGCCCATGTCCTCAAAGTACAGCCAGTCACCAACATCGAGCTCCTGAGAAAAGCGGATGGATTTAGTGATCTGGTCGATACCATCGCATGTGGGTCCCCAGATTGAATACTCGGTGCCGGCACGCGCGCCCTCGGGAACGGCATCAGCAAGAGCATTGTCGTAATAGGTACGCATGCCGGTGCGTAGGATCTTGGCAACGGGCTGTTGATGGTCATACATGATGCAGCTGAAGTTCCCATAGATGCCATCATTCATATAAACCATGTAGCTGGCCTCGCTGGTCATGGGGTTCTCGATGGTGCGGCGCGCAATGATGCTGCAAGCAACGGTGAAGGCAGATGACACATAATAGCGTCCTGGTTCGGCGATGATGTTGATATGGGCCGGGAAGTATTGATCCAGAGCTTCACGAAGAACATGGGCCATGGTCTCGAAACTGTCACCGGTAAACCCACCTCCAACATCCAGCGTCTGCAAGTCGAAGCCATATGCGTAGGCTTGCTTAAAAACGACGTCGGCGTCTTGAACAGCTTTCAGGAAAGCCAGGGGGTCGGAAGCGCCAGATCCCACGTGAAAACTGACACCAACCACGTTGAGTCCAAGCTCCTTAGCCAAACGGAGAAGATCGTCAGTCGCATCGAGAGAAGCGCCAAACTTCAAGCTTAGACGGCACAGACTCGACGAATCATCGGTTAGGATACGCAGGAATAGCTCGGCGTCGGGAAACAGCTTCGCGATTTTGCGGAGTTCATCAGCGTTATCAAAAGTCATCTGCTTGACGCCTTGGTTCGCGACGAATCGCACGTAAGAGTTGGTCTTGCAAGGCTGAGCATAGATGATACGCGATGGATCGACGCCCATGTCGAGGACCTGTTCGATCTCGGCCTTGGAGGCGCAGTCGAAGCCGGTGCCCAGACTAGCGAGAAGCTGAAGCACCTTGGGGTCTGGGTTGCATTTGACCGCATAGAAGGGCTTGACGCGGGGAAGGTTCTTCTTCCATCTCATGTGCTGGCGATACACCTCGCCAAGATCACCCACAAAAAAGTATCCTCCTCTCCGGGGTTGCAGGATTCGTGATCGATGCTCTCGACACGTTGGCGGAAGGCATCGCCGATCATTTGCTTTGCAATAGCAGCGCCATGGTGATGGTCGACAAGTGGATTCTTTTTGATAAGAATCGGATTATTCTCGAAATAAGTTGGGGCTGGATAGTCGACGAGAGCAGTGGCCATAACCATATCCTCCGATGTGGTGCGAATCGTCAGGAGGGGAAGAGAGGAGCTTGATGTGTCCTTTACACGTGGATACGGGTTGAGGAGGGATGCACAGAGGCAGGTCTCTAGATACGTCGGCGCAGCTATCGACACTCACAGGGAGGTGGATAGCGTGGTCGGCGGTAAAGGTGGATGCTAGGAACGTGTTCCTCTGGTGTTAGGGGGGGTCGAAAACGGTAGCTTCCTGATCCCGAAGCAATCTGACGAGGTCTCCTCGACTCTCCCTCCACAAGAGGAAGAACCTTAGAACTCGTCCTATGCGGCAGCCGGTGGGTTGGGGGGATGTTTGGAGTCGGTTGGGGGGTGTCGAACAAGAGAGGCGTTCGGCGGTTCTTAGGATGTCGCAGCAGGCGGTGGAGGGGGTCGGGAGTTGATGATGTGGAAGGATTTGCGCAGGCTGAAATCTTGATCAGAAACGAAGCTCACGGCCAATGAAGCCGTGGTAGCTGCGGTGCCTTTGAGAAGACCAAAGGCAAGTCGGCAGGGCGGGAGGGGATATCAACCGGTCGGAGAGGATCAGCCGGTACTCGATGTGCGTGTAGGGGCGCTGGGTGGGTTGAGAGGGCGTTTCTTTGTGTGGCGTGTACTAACTATACGCAGCAGTGCTGTGAAGAGGTTGTTGGGAAGAACTGAGCAGCTGGTCTGGGGTAGGCTGCTAATTGCGAGGTGTATGTTCTGTACAGTGTTGGGAGTAGGAGAAAGGTGGATGACTGAACACGGGTGGTTATGTTTTTATAGTGTAGACCAGAAGTTGGGACTAGGCTATTTGCATAGCCCTCGCCGCTGCCCTCACTAGCCTGATTTGAGGGCAGGGACACAGGGCATAGGTACACTATGCACCTAACAACTTTTTTTTTTTTTTTTTTTTCTTTCGTGGTGGGGTTCGGAAGAGGAATAGAGCGGGGCAAATTATCGAAAATATGGGGGCGAGAGACATGTGAATGAATCCATCATGGCCCGAGGGAGTTACAGTGGCTCGCTCGCTCGCTCGCACATTATGTAAATACCAGGTGGTGACGTACAGGAGCCTCGACCTTGGGACTGCTGTATAACGCACTAACGTTGCTATATTCAAGGTTCAGGTTCAGGGACAGCAAGATCATGGATCAATTTCGCCTTTTTTGCGGATTCCTCAAGGCCGAAGTAATTTCAAGATCTAGATCAAGACATCACTTATAAATAGAAAACCACATACCTGACGGCTTGCAACCGATATATCTCTCTGGTTAGATGGTTGATACGCCAGTCTCCAAGTAGGTTGGTAAAATGTAGAATGTATGTGTCTAAAGTACTGTATAGTGCCGATTCAAGGCGTATACCGTACCGGTGGCTAACTCTGGCTCTTGTGTTAGGAACCACGTGAAAGTCAGCTTATATCTCTGTTTCCCGTCCTATGGTACGAAGCAAGTAGACGACAACGCGCCGTGTCGAACAATTGGTGCTGTATAATGGCTGGCCGGTGGTGGCTTCTGTGTTCACTGTCTGATCGTCTAAGCCGTCTCCAGATAGATAATAATTCGGAAGCCACTCGAGGAGAGACAAACCAACATCTCAGCTTCCGTATCAGAGGGTAGACGAAAAGGTGCGCCTTTATAGCTTTTCGTCTCTTTACACACTCAAAGTTTTTTGCCATCCATTGCCAACCTCTCTCTTCCTCATGTGAGGCTCCCCTACCGTTTCGTTCGCGGCTTCTGCCAATTCTCCGCGATGCATGTTGACACACAAGCTAACCTCCAACTTGCCTCTCGATATTGTTGCTTGTCTCGAGCTGATAAAGCAGTATGTATATATACTTTCTCCATATATGTTGTGACCACTCGACTGCAACCTTGGAGCGACACCGCTCTTCCTCCAAGGCTCGCTCCTCCGCGACAAGCCTGGGGGACCGGTCCAGTTCCCCTCTCCCCTCGACACCTCCTTTCTCTGACCGCAAGTCGCTCGCAATTTGATTACCCACCCTTCCCTCGGCATGCCATTCTGACTTTGCCCTGGCCACTTCTGCATAAACGGCCACACGCCGCCCTAATGCCCCGGCCGCCAATTGCATCTCCAACTGGGCTGTCCTGACGCACCCTCCATATTAAAGGATCCTCCCTCACGGTCGCAACGCAAAGACATTGGCGGGTCTGACCACGCCTCGAAATTGAAATACAACATCTCGGGAGCGTCAGCGTGATCGATGTCCTATCTCTGACCATGTCGCCTGCCCAACCGCTCACGATAATCTCGTTTAGGCTGTTGTCCTGTTGTGGGATTGCGACAATGCTGTTTGAGGTTGTGGTGTCTTCGTTCAGCCGCTTCCGATACAGCTTCAACCTACCCCAAGCTCCCATCTCTCGAGTGGCCAATTAACTTTCGGACATATTCGTTTCAGCAGCAGCGTGGTGCATGCATGTAGGTACCGCACAGGACCTGGGCATTAGCTCATGTGGATATCAAGTCTTTATATCCGGCGTGATTGGCTGCTCCGGCATTACTTTTCTGTGAATTGGCCGGCTGAATGGGCCAGAGATAATCATCATGTTGTCAATTGTTGGAGCAAAGGTACCATGATAATATGATGCATGAGAAGAAAGCTCGGGCGAGTGCGGATGACTCGAAAAGGAAGAAGAAAGCGGCAACAAGAAAAGCTTGATTTGACACTCGGCGCCCAAAGCGTCTAAAAAACGAAAATGACCATCATATTCGATCGAGATTGGACATCGAGATGTGCTAGGTCCGTATAGAGTAGGTCTCTTTTGGTACATGGGCATATACTATCTACCTAGGTATATATCTATATACCTACTGTAGACGCGGCCCGGGCTGAGAAGGAAACCTGTATGGCAACGAAATGAGCCATCGTGTTCGATCGATCGATCGATTTGTTTGAGGCAGGACAGTCTGTCTACTGTATATATTGTACAGTGCTGAGTGGTGGCTACTTAAACGATACTGGTACCTACAGTAGGTAAGATGCAGAAATTTAAGAGCTTGCATGCTACTATTTTCGGCTAGACTTCCTTTTACCTACAGATACAGCCAGCTGGAGACATGAGTCGAATTTGATTGGTTGGACCTTGTGCAACGATGCTAGACACCTGCCAGAAATAGAATGGAGTACAGTAGGTAGTGTACTCCGCAGCTACCTACTAAACTCGCAGCGCCCAAGTCAGCTAACTACTGGTACATTCTGTAAACACCCTCCCGTACCTAACTTAACTACCTAGTCTGTACGTGATCATATGCCTAGTTGGGCGGGCATCACAACGGTCCGACCTCCCGAGCAGCGATAACGACTTTAAATACCCAATAAATACCGAAGGGTAGGGACCTTTGCAGTGTATACCAGAAATGGGCCGACGTGAACAGACACGTGGAACGAAACGTGGACCGAAGAAGTTCACCGAATCACGCCGAAAGCGATGCGATTTACGAGTCCCTCCCACTAAGCCCATCGTGCGCCCACATAATAGGCAGACCCGAAAGCGCAAGACCGAGGTCTTGCTCTGGCTAATCGACAACCGTGTCTCGGTTACTAAGGAGAGCCCTTCCGGGGGGCCCTTCCTCATAAGCCCTTCCGCCACCAGAAGGGAGCGGACTTACTTAACCCAAGACGAACGCGAAGCGTTGAAGCAAGCTTTCCGTGAAAATGGTGTTATCTACCGGCCTCCCATCTTCCAGGAGGCCGAAACTTTCTGGAAGGTGAAAAAAACTACTATTGCGGGTTGGTGGCGTGAACGATCGAAATTTCTGTCAGCGGAGGATTACGACAGATCAAATAAACTACCCGTATACGAGATCGCCCCTGGATTCGGCATCCCCAAATCAGCTCCCCGTCCGCAGGTCCTCCCAGAAACTCCGGCTACCGCAGATGCCGTCAATACTCCCGACACCGATGACGATGATGCTAGTGACGCTGTTGGGTCGTCGCCCCCTAGTGTAATAGAAGTCAGTGATGATTCCGATATCGAATTGGACGATGATGAGGATGAACTACCCGAGCTGGACGCCGAAACCCTACAAGCTGGCACGCCAGATCACCCAGAAATAGAGGAGCCTGAAAATGATATCTCTGACGAAGATGCTGAGTGTGAAGATGAAGATATCCCGGACGTTGACATAGATGGCACAGCGTAGAAGAGGGGTCGTCTAACTTCATTGCCGAAGAAGCTTCCACTACTAAGTTACCACTGCTAAAGTACGTCTGCTGCAGTGTCGATCAAATCCGCATACATCGGCAAGTCATAACAGCTTGCAATAAAGCTGGCACAAGATCAAGACCTGGGGGTACTTTTAGTCGCCATAGCCTCAACATTGATTGGCATGTGTCCGGCCTTGTCACTGGTTAGTGTCGGTGGTCTTCGTACTATGATCTTTCAACAATGATTCTTGATGGATGTTGACTTCTAAAATCATATATGGGATCGAGACGAATCCACTACAACCAAGACCACGGCAAGTAGCGGCATTTCAAGAGCATCATATTCGCCTTCAACATAAACGGGACCAGCCTAGACTCTTTATTCAAGCGAACGATTGGATATTTATAGACGAGCCCAAGCTACGGCTCATTCTTAAACTTTCTACCAGTGTTTTTCATCGACCATATTGTCGAATGGTTCGACGCGCCCCAAAGGCTCACACATCTTAGCTTGTCACGGGTCGGAACATCTATCCCCGAGCTATACATAGCCAAGTATACCAACGGAATAATACACGAATGTCTCTAATTTCGGCTCATCAAGCTGCCGGGTCAGATTACGCATGTGTGTCACGAGACCAAATCCTAAGCGTTGAACCGAGGTGAATACTACGAATTATTTACGATGCTCGTCAGGCTTGCGGTGAGACGCTGACATTCATCTTGCCCTTTATCAATGGTGTTTATACATGGTTCCTATTTGCATGGCCAGTAAATGGTTATCGTCAGCTTTTACGAAGGCTCATTGTACACTACCCACCCTTATTTCGTTGTCATCTGAGGACTATAGGTGTAAAAATGGGCCCCTGATGGTAACGATTTCCTCTCGCCACACAAAATCACATTCATATCCTGTATTATTCCTAAGTTGACCAACGACATGCCTAACGAATACCGATGTACCTTGTCATAGTCATAGTTGTCGCGAACTCTCATGGTTCCCGCATTATATAGGATCCGGGGTGTTGTTGAATAGCCAGAGTTAAAACGCTCTCGATACGAATAACACGTTAGGATCGACAAGAACTACTCGTGACAGCTACAAATTATAATCAAGTGCAACACCACATTCTTCTAGTTATCGGCGAAACCGTGGAATGCTATCTGCCGAACAGAAAATGCCACGGTTGTCGAACGTCTCACAGGCTGTCAACCCCCCGGATAGGTTCCGGTACGCAGAAAGCATACGGAGGCAGGCTCCGCGAACGACTGCTAGCAGTGATTAAGCGAATTGATGAACTCAACGGTACGTGTTATGACGTCCGGATCTAACGGCGCCGGAGCGTCCCTAATCAGTTCTACGATGATTGGCTACGGTGCAGCGTGAAATGTTCGCGACATTATTTTCTTTTAGCCGTGTATACATCCGCCCATGAAAACTAGCTCAATCCCTCTCATCCCCTCCTCGGTCCGACGACCAAGAAACAGATTGTGCCCCGGATTCATTGAAATGCGTTGTATTGAATAGCTAAGTACAAAGGTGGTGTTTCTTGGAATAGACATGAACTTACAGCATATTACTTAGACCAGTAACCGGTTGTAGCTCCTAGGGTCTACATTCTCGACTGTTACAGTCCGGTATCCGGATTTCTCATCCACCTGGGCGTTTTCTTGTAGCAAACATCTCCGTGGTATCAGGTAGCCAAGTAATGTAGGCGGGTCCGTCTCAGTTCATCCAGTTATCATACACCCAACAAGGAATTCTCGAGGTCTCGATGCTCTTAAGCATAGAGATTGGTATGGTGTGATTGGGTGCGTACGTGTCTGAGCTTTGGAGTAATGGCCAATATGACGAGGCCAGGTTTGTTTTAGCTCGAGCTTGTATAACGACTACAATTGATCGTTTATGACCTATTTCCCTTTCTATTTTCTATCTTCTATGTACTTTACTCTCACAGTCTTTTTGATACCCTTCGGGCTCTGCCTGCATGTCTAGTAGTATGTTGATGATGACGTAGGGCTTTCAAATCCTAAGTTGAACCACGCATCTTCATCGTCTTGATTTCTTTTCTTTTCCTTTTTTCCCCAGCTAGTTGGCGACACTTCAACCATGATCTCATCATTTGCGCTTTTCAGCGTTTCGCTTCTCTTGCTGGTCCGGGGTGTCAGCGGAGCTGAAAATGGCATTATTGGGTTTGGCCTATCTTTATACCCAGACTCATGTTGTCTAGCATGTCACGACTCGCTCTCTTCCCTATACTTGAGTTGTACCACATTCCCCGACCACGGTGATATGTCGGCCATGCCTGGGGACATGAACATGAAAATGGACATGGATATGGATATGGAAATGATGGGGACCACAACTGAAGAGTGTCGAACTTCCAACATGCCATGGCTGCAGACGATGGCGTATTGTATAAAACAGGCCTGTACTCCCCATGGGTATACGGAAGAAAGACAGGCGGGATGTTTCAGTCTCCATGCCGTTGCTGGTGCTTCAGAACCGACCTTTCGTGACAGTTTACCGGCTACGCCACCGACTGTCGAGCTCTCGGAGCACTCGATGTGGCTCAACACTACTAGCCTAGTAAATCATGACTTATATTACGCAACGCACGGGACACTAGAGGAGTTTGGGAGGTCAGAGTACATCCATACGAGATACTCGTAAGTCAGATTCCATTTAGTTGTTATCTAACTATAATAATCTCTAAAGATCAAATTAATAACCGATGGGCTACTTATAGGATGATTCTCTACCTGATCGTCATTGGTACTTGTCTTATTTGGGGATTTAAGATCCAGCTTGAAAGTCTATTCCCTAGAGCGAGCCGACAGTTGCAAAATTCCACACTTGGATCTAAACTTCAACAGCATATTGCTCTCCCTGCTTTCTTTGGATCCCGGCATCTAGAACCGCTTCCCGCAAATTTGGGATATGTACCAGGCAGAGCACTGGGCATCTCCATTAGCATCTACATTATCCTGAACATACTATTCTCTTCTATATCATTTGGGAGTTTTCAACCGAACATCTACTGGCCCTCACAACAATTCGAACTCTGCGAGTATGTTGGCAACCGAACCGGGACCCTCAGCCTCGTGAATCTGAGCATCGCCATCTTGTTCGCGGGAAGAAACAACATCCTCATCGCTATAACTGGGTGGAGCCAGACGACTTTCTTGACTTTACATCGCTGGGCGGCGAGAGTGGCTACCTTGCAGGCTATCGCGCATTCTGCCGCGTATACACTGCAATACGTCGACCCGGGATATGATGGAGCACCGTCTTATGCCGAGAAAACAGCAGAGCCTTTTTACGTATGTTTCCTAACTCTCCTGAACTTCGTAACTTTTATTCAGCACTTAAGTGATAGAATTCGCCTTTGAGATTCACTCCAGGCCTACTAACTTATCGTAGTGGTGGGGAATTATAGGGACCATCGCCTTAAGTCTAGCAACAGCTTTCGCCATCCTGCCCCTTCGCATAACGATGTATGAGTTGTTCTTGACAATACACATCATCCTGATCATCCTCGCCCTAGTTGCATGCTGGTACCATCTGGTTCCCCATTTCGGCTTCAAGGTATGTACCAGCACCTTCCCTGCTTTGTGCCATGTGGCTTGCTCGTCATACCAGATTTTATTTTCTTATTTTATGGTTAGAGGGAAAAAGCAGGAAATCCAACTCGGAGGCGGAGCTAATTTACTCTAATTTTTGCAGTATGGCTACCAAGTTTGGCTCTACATCTGTTTTGCGTTTTGGTCCGCCGACCGACTTGCCAGATTGGCCCGGATTGTTTATTATAATCGCCTCGGAGATGCGAAAGCGATCGTCGAGGCAATTCCAGGCTGCAACATCTTACACGTTACTGTCTTCCCACGCGTTACTCGCGGAGTCGGTCCGGGACAGCACACTTTCCTTTACTTCCCCGGACTCGGCAAGTTCTGGGAAAGCCACCCATTTAGCATCGCGGCGTGGGAGACACATCACTCATCAGTACAGCTCGCGTCTTCTTCTCTTTCTGCATCAGAAGGCAACGAGGTCTATCCTACGGGGAAAGAGTCAGGCATTTTGTCACCAGTGACAAAGTCTACTTCCCAAGTGAAGTCGAAAGCAACGCACCATGACGCAATACCTCACGAGTCGCAGAAGTATAACGATGTATCGTTCCAAGTCCTCATCAGAGCGCATTCCGGGATGACTGCTGCGCTCCGGCGCTACCTCTCCTCGCCTTCTACGGGCTCAAGGGTGGAAGTATCCGTGTACACGGAGGGTTATTACGGAGGCCATCACGCTACTCTCCACCCACTATATACCGCTGACACGGTGCTATGTCTCGTCGGTGGCCTGGGCATCACACATGCACTCAGCTTTGTCCAAGAATATGCCAGCGGGGCGCCTCTGGAAAGCGAAGCTGCTGGAAAGAGCCAAGGTGTGATGAAGAGAGCTAGGCGGTTCATACTTGCCTGGTCTGCAAAGGAAATCGCATTTATCGACCACGTGAAGAAGAATTTCCTAGCCAATAGCCAAGGAGTCGAGTGTTTATTCTGGTATACTGGTTCTTCGGAAGATGCTGCAGAGAAGTCGGAGTCGCCTAGCAAAAGCGAAATTCAAGGGGTCGACAGCGATGCTTCGAAGGCGACGGACGCGACAGTGACAGCCGGCCGAATGCATATTGGGACGGTGATTAAGTCCGTTCTTGAAGTCAAGCGTCAAACCACCGTGTTGGTTTGTGGGCCTGGTCAGATGGCGGATGAAGCGAGGAAGCAGGTCGTGAACTGCGTTAAAGATGGTTTCAGTGTAGATCTAATCGAGGAGGCCTTTGCTTGGTAATCTCTGGCACTTATGGCATTAATTAGAGGGTCATGTTCCCCCTACCGGATTGTTTCCCTGTATATCTTGTTCTTTCCATATTCTCGGACACTTCTAACAGACTCGATTTTGTGCACAATGTCGGGAAATGGTTTCTGATGTGCGATGTCAACTAAAATTGGTGAGTGGTGTATAGAGATGACTGAACTACTGTAGTTCAGGGAGGATTGTCATTGAATGTGGACCGCCATTGGCTTGGTATTTTAAAGCAAGTGAGCTTGACGCCACCGATGAGACAGATGGGACAATCTCCAACTTCTAATCACTGATATTAACAAACTTGCTGCGAGTAATCTGAATTACAGATCCTTCACCGGCATTACTCAGCCCCTGCGGTGATTCTGTTGCATTAGGCCATTGAGGAGAAGTCAGATGAATTTGGTCTAGTCTGCACACCAACCAGCTCAGCTCACTTAATGCTTGTTTACCGGCAGTATAGAAGAGACCAGCTGGAAGTCGGTCGGAAGTGTCAATGTGGCATCTTGGGCACTCACTAAGGATTCCGATTTCAGGGAAGTTGGTAATCTTTATTTCATAATATCGGAACCGGAAGACATGAATTAGAAACCAAGTAGATAATGTACTGATGCATGCACACCAAAGGTAAAAGGCGTATCGATTATTAATCGTTGGGTTTGTTGGGTTACCAAGCCACACAACGTCACATTGAAAGCTCAATGCGGCTATTCATATTCCACTTGTGTTCTCCTACGAAGCTTGTGAGACGCCCTTTAGTCGTTGAAGGACACACACGCAATATCGCGATATTCGTATGGCGGTTGATAATTTTGCCTCAGCGAGATTCGATTATTCTTCTAATGTGCTGGCTATTAGTAAGTGGCAAGAAGTAGGCTCACCTTTGAGTTCTTCTTCTTGATGAGCTTTAGTTACGTGTAAGATAGTATAAATGTCCTAACGCGTATATATATGAGTGGGCAACGCCGACTTGAGGAGCTCAATGTCTCCATCTAAATCATCAGCCTATACCGCCTGAAAGATTATCTCCTTGTCCTATAATCACCCTATATCAATTGAATTGTACTATTTTCCTACCTGACAAAACCATGCCGAAGCTTGTCACAGTAGTAGGTGCCACGGGCAACCAAGGAGGTGCAGTCATAGCAGCTCTCCTTGGTGACCCAAACTACAGCCTGCGCGGCCTAACCCGCAATCTCGAGAGCCGAGCAGCACAAGAGTTGAAGAGCCGAGGTGTCGAGATCGTCGAAGCTGACCTCGATAGCCTATCCTCACTCAAGGCAGCATTTGTAGGCTCGTACGCGGTGTACGGCGTCACAAGTATAAGCGGAATTCTGGCCAACTCTGATCTCCCGACCGCGGAGAAAATAGAAGAGGCATGGGGCAAGAACATTGCGCAAGCTGCGGCAGAGACGGCCGGTCTGCAGCACTTTATCTGGAGCACGCTTCCACACGCCTCCGAGATCAGCAACGGCCGCTATCATCTCAGCAACCATGTTGCCAAAAACAAGGTCGACGACTACATCCGCACCAATGCGGGCCTCGCGGCGAAGACGACGTTCCTCCTTATCGCCCAGTATCATAGTAACTACTCGTACGGACCGGTGTCGATACATCCGATTCCATCGGCAAATGCATACGTGCATTTTGCCTCGCACCCACCTGACACCCCTATCTGGTGGATTGGGGATGTGACACGTAACTTACCACCATTTATTAAGCCCATTCTCGAGCAGCCAGACAAGACAAGGGCAAATGTCGTGTTTGCGTACTCTGAGGTGCATACGTCAGAGGAGTCTCTGCAAATTTGGGCACAGACCAAGGGAGTGAGTGCTTTTCATGTGCCGGTCTCAGCTGAGTTAGTGAAAACGCTCTGGGGGAAGTACGCAGATGTTCTGGCTGGGATGTGGAGGTACTGGGGCGAGTTTGGAGACAAGAGCTGGTCGGCGCCGGGGCACGCGGTTCTTACGAAGGATGATTTGGGCGTGACTGGTTTTACCAGCCTGGCCGAGTCATTCAAGGATTATGAAATCTAAAACGCGTTATTCGAAAATGTACTTAGCTAACCTGAGATACTTATCCTTGATTAGTATTTCATAGAATGAGCCTTCGGTCCCAATTGGTCAACGTGTTTTCGGCTCCTTCAATATCATGCTGTCTGGCCATGGAATATCTGTAGATCTCGTAGAGAAGACCCCGGCGCAAATCGTAGGCCATGTTGCGGACGTGCGAGGTAGGTTATAGCATGAGTGATCACCAAGTTAATTAATTAGAACGCCAATATTCCCATGTTAAAGATGAAAGGTGTGTTGGACAGGCACTTCGTGTTGTCTTGGAAGCATGTGCATGTACTCTATTCGTTAGTCCGGAGTTCCAAAGCTGAGGAATCCGAGTCTGAAAGAATGAGCAAGCAGCTCGGTTCGCGGGAATCTGTTGACAGACCCCGAGAACCCACTGATTAAGTCGATCTCGCGTTTTAGCGTGGTCTCGATGCTATGGAAGTGTCATCTCGTAGGAGATCACAAAGCATGAAGACGTATCGTATCTGAACGCTGGGTTTGGACGGAGTGAAGGAACAAGTCAAGGTGGAAACAACGGTAAAAAGGATGCTAATAATATAGATTTAACTTCTATATGTACGGAGATGGGTATACGACGGTGATGTTGTACAGATCTTTGGTACACGATTACCTTGTTAAGATTACCGCACGTTTCTACTCGGTGGCATCGACGTTGATCTCCCTCACTGTCCAGGAGTTGTCGACCCAATCTTGCTTCTTGCCTAAGAAAGCGATTTGTTCACTCTGCTTGGCGAGTGCCTCCACAATATATTTCTGTGCGACTTCTCTCACTTGATCTTCTGTCACGTCAAGAAGTTGCTCTCGTCTCTTTTGCTGCATCTCGTCCGTAATTCCGGACACAAACCGTAGCATGCCCTCGGTATTCACTGACTTGGGAGCATCGACGCCTTGAAAGACGGATATCTTGGCTTCCTCTAGGTCCTGGTTGGACCATTGCCTATCAACAGCCCAGCGCCCAGCATTCCTCATTATGGAGAGCGTGTTTTGAGGGTTAGGGTCTCGGTATGAATAGAAACCGAACAGACCCTCGAGTCCCTTCATATACGCACCGCCTCCATATGCACCACCCTTCTCACGAATCTCATGATGTAGATGCTTGTGAGTTAGAAGTTGTGCTAGAATCTGGAGTGGGGCGCCATCTGGAGAAGTGTAAGAAACTGTTGGTAAAGCCAAACTGCCATAATAGACTTGGTAAGGAAGTGGAAAGAATGCCTTTATGTCACGAGCTAGGGATTGCTTTGAGGTAGCTGAGAAGCTGATGGACTGGCTTGCTCGCGAAGACATAAATTGTGTCAGGGCTGACGAATTACCTGACACGCTGTCAAGCCCACAGGTTAAAGCAGTACGGATGTTACTGCCAGCCAGAGCAATTGCTTGAATTTGCTTGAGCTTGCCGATGACATCTTCTAGCTGGTCTGATTCTGGCCGTCCAGCGAGAGAGGTTATCAGCTTCACCTGCGACAGCCCGCTGACTTGTTCGGTGAGGTATGCATCCCGAGTAAGCCCGGATTCAGCGTATCTTCGAGCGTAAGCATGACCAGATGATGCGATATCATTCACAATCCCGTCAGCTGATGCTTGGAGGAGTTGCCTAATTCGGAGTGCTGCCTCTGGGCTATCGAAATTTGTCTCTAGAATGAGCTTTCGCAGAAGATCAAACATTTCAGGGACATTACGATCAAGTGCCATTCCCCTTAGGACGAGCCCTTCGGACGCTTGGTGGAAGTCGGTGGGTGAAGGCGTAGTCATGTAGCTCACGGATACGCCACCTGTCTTCAGTTTGATCAAGTCTTCGAGTTGCTCCATTGTCATGTCTTTGGTACCTAAACGCATGATCGAGTCGGTGAAGAGAGGGATCAAGGCACGAAGCTCATCTGGCAGATTCTCGAGCGTGTTGATCGCTCGAAAATAGGTGAGCCCGTTAGTTGGGGCTTCTCGCCATTGAACCTTTGTCCCGTTCAAGATCTCGTCACGAACTATGACAGACTTTTTGTCTGGGAATATCCCTTACGTGGACGGAGGGAAGACAGCTCAGATCCTGAGTATTCGATTTGTTTTGTTCCACCACGAGCTCAAGCTCTCGCTGTTCGAAGATTTTTCGAGCTGCCTCTTCTCCACCCGCCTCCTCTGTAGCCTGGGCGATTTTTTAATGCCAGCCGTTCTTCTTCTTTCCTTTGCTAGTTCGGTGCTATAGTTTTCCGAGGGTGCCATCGTGAACGTAAGGGTATTGTCGTTCATCAAGTATTTGTCAATGAGACTCTCAAGATAGCCACCTTGGGCAAGTCTCGCTTCAAATGCAGCGACGGTGTCATTCCATGCCAATGAATCGAAAGGATCAGTGCCTGAGAACCACTTCCCCTTCAGACGGTGCAACACAGACATCCCAAAATTTGCTGTCTTGTGCTTCAAGCTTAGCTCAAGTTGGTGGAGATATCCATCAATTTTGCCTCGTTCAAAGCCTTTGGCGCGGACATCCTGGAGTATCTTTTGCACTTCACTCTTTACCGTTTCAACGTTGGACTCACTCACTCCAGTCAGGCCGACAGAGAAGATCCCGGTAGCTGCTGACCCATCATACCCAGCATTAGGACTAAAGTCTGTACCTAGGCCGCTCTCAATCAAACCTTTGTATAAGGGAGAGCCATACCCATCCATCAAAAGCGACGACAACAGTGCCACAGAAAAGGACTCAACAACATCACTTGTGTCTCCAGCAATCCATGACACCGAGGTTTTGTACTGCTTGTCGGGATCGGCCAAAGGATCCACAGGCCCAAAAACCTTCACAGTTCGGGGTCCGTCACCAAGGTCGATGGGCTGTTTGTGCTCAATGTCTGTCTGTATCCTCTCAAATGCACTCATTTGTGCATCGATCTCTCGTAGATGGTCGGCCAGAGGCATATCTCCGTAGGTCATCAACTTGGCATTACTGGGGTGGTAATGCTCGGCATGAAATTTCTTGAGCTGTTCGTAGGTTAGATCGGTAATTTTCTGGGGATCGCCACCAGAATTATTAATTGACGGGAATATGTGATCCTGGAAGCGAATGTAGAATAAGTAGCCTGCGTCAGACATTTGACCCTTCATCTCATTATACACGACGCCCTTAAAGACCAGCTTGCTGTCCTCAGGGTTGAGCTCGCCGTCGGCTTCGGCAGTCCGAGGGTTTTCGGGACCTATGCGCCAGCCCTCCTGAGTGAAGTCGGTGTTCTTGAGAAGCGGGTGAAGGGTGGCGTCGAGATAGACGGACATGAGATTTTGAAAGTCTTGAGCATTGGTGGTGGCAAACGGATAGAAGGTGTGGTCGGAGGCCGTGAAGGCGTTCATGAAATTAGACAAGGTGCGAGGGAGCATCTTGAAGAAGGGGTCTCGGATAGGGTACTTTTCGCTGCCACACAGGGTCGTGTGCTCGAGGATATGGGGAACACCCGTATCGTCGGGAGGGTTCGTCTTGAAGCCAATGGAGAAGACATTATTGCTGTCATCTCTGGCGATGTGAAGGTAGTCGGCGCCCGTCTTGTCGTGCTTCAAATGGAGGGCGGTTAGCTCAAGCTCGGGAACATGCTTTGTCCGCAGCAGGGTGAAGCCGTGGAGCTTCTCGCCAGGCTTAGGATACTGGGAGAGTTCTGTGACTGCTCGCTTCGCCGCACCCTTCACAGCGTTGCGCAACATGACGGGTGTCGTGTGAGATTGAGGCGCGCGTTTGCGCAGAACCTGAACGAATGGTGGTCACCACCTTGGCTAGGGTGGAAAAGACAGCTTTGTCAAGTAAATTAACATCTATTAAGGATCGGTATCTAACGCAATGGTCCAGGCGACAGCCGCTTCTCTAGTGATGTTCGGGAAACGTTGTGCCCAGTCTAGTATGTTCAGCTTGACATAAAATTTCCGATATTAGCCGGATGAGGCGAATCCATGGTATGTATTAGGTAAGCTAATTACATAATCTTATTGCATACGGGGAAGGTTATGTACCTAAACAACCTACACTCAGGAGGTCTTCCAGCGTTGACAGCGGTCCTCTCCTAGGTACTTCTTCAGCCACTAGTCACTTAGCCACTTTCCAACGCCACACTATGTACCTTCAAGTTAGGCGGGGTAACGCCTCAGGGAAAGCTGCAACTGGAACGATGGGCAACAAAAAATTCTAGATTTTAGGTCACGAGGTTGTTTTGTCGCTGTATTCGGAACATCTACTTATGAAAGCTCTGGGGTTTGAAGGATACCTGTACGAAGTACAATGCTTACTTATGCATGTCAGGATCCATCACCTCGAGTCCTGTCCTGGGCTGCAATCCATTAACCCCCGGTTTAGGTACTCAGGTAGATAGTTGCGTAAAATAACAACAGCAAAACTGTATATAGGTTGAGCAGCTCATAGACTAAGCTATTGCAATGTCAAACATTGGAAACGGGCTCAAAAGGTTAAAGCAGATAATGAATCATTCTTTGTGTAAGTATGAACAATATGTGAACGTCGGGAGGGAACATACTAGGTACTAGGTGTATAGATGGAACCGCTCCAACAACCACTTTTAGGTAAAGAATACCTAAGGCATGGTCTGGGATCGCATGAGAACATTGAAGTAAGGTATAACCCATACAAGAGTACTGATATTCAGGTACTAGTTGTCGATAATCTCATGGCATTTGACCTGCCGGTAGTAAAAGCAATGCTTTGCTTCTTTACTTTTCCCCTCTTCGGCTTACCTTACAGTGATCTCTGCCCCCAGTAGCGAATAGATTAGAGTAGGTACGATGCTTTTGTACTGACCCCAGTTAGGGCTTGGGTTTATTTAGACTGGAATTATAGGGCAGTACATGTACCTAGGTATGTACGTATCTAGAAACAGTTCTTGGTCACATGTGCAATGCAGGGCTTCCATGTGTTTGGCAATAGGGATTGCCACTTAGATAGCGTCGTTCCTTGCCAACATTGAACTTAAATGCAACCGACCCATCCCTCATCCCTCCCCCCACTGTGGACCACCTCCTCGGGTACGGTAGGTACACAGGCGCAAGCAAAGAGGTACCTGCCTACAGCCCACCTACCTCCACCTACCTGGCAGGCTGCACCGAAGGCTCCGGACCCAGTGCCTGCCAGCAAGGTTGGACAGCCGGGCCACAACTGGAAGTCCCTGTTGGGTCACCGTTGTTGCGTGCGTTCCGTTGCAGCTGGAAGGTGCAAGGTGCGTGGCACGCCCCGGTTGATTCATCCACCCAGTATCCATCCCTACCCACGTCAAGTAACCGCACTATCTGCTAAACCGACTCGACCAGCCGCCTCGTCTCTATCTCGACAAACTTCTCTTGGAGCCATCGTGACCATTGCTCTCAGCATCAATACGCGCCCGCCAGCTAGTAACACTCCCCAGTAGCCACCAATCGCCACCAGCAGCTGTATCCCGCCGCCGCCCATATACTTTCGTACTTGTATTATCCCCAAATGCGTTTTTCTACTTCTCCCACGTAAGTAGTGCCTGTTCGTCATAGTTGATTCAATTAGTGATCCCTCGCCGTCCCGCTATCGTTGCGTTCAGACACTGCTCACCCTCGCTCTCACCCCATAGGCTATATTCCCCTTCCTAGTTTACCATGGCATCTATGAGCATCGTGCGCCCTCAGCAACGCCGGCTCCTCTTGCCTCTGTTAACGGCACAGCTTCACATGTCCACGACGACCCATCCATCCCCAATACCCACCATGTGCCCGTTCAAGAGCCTCGACCCGCACCGACGCCGACGCCCGCCATGGCTTCCAGCGCCGCCAATAAGAAGGCTAAGGGCAAGAAGGCGTTAGACTCTTCGGAGGCATCGAAATTAGTCGCTGCTAGGATATCGCAACTCGAGGTCGACACTGCTGCTGAAAGAGAGCAAGAAGCTGAAATTGGTACGTCGAATATTTTCTTGTCATGCTGAGGCGATCAACGTGCCATCTAGGAGAAGGTGTATGTCCGGTGGCGTGTAGCACATCATTGTTTGTTTGGCTAGACCTGGCACGTGGGTACTGGGCGCATGCCCTTGAAGAGCGACACGGTCAAACTATCCAGAGAGTGTCGGAGCGCTCTTTTATTCGGATGGTTTTCAGATGGGATAGCGACTATCGATGAGTCCGGACTTGATGCGCTTCGGAGCAGGCGATCATTCATTAAATAAGGGCAACAATACCCCAAGAGCATCCGATAACCAGCCGTGGCCCAAGACTCAATATCGGTCCGGCAGTTTGCCTTAAACCTTTTCGCTACATAGAGTATGAATCGCTAACCAGATGCTTGGGCTTTAGACCGGGAAGTTCGCAAGGCCAATCGTGAATTAAATCATCAGATGAACAAGATGAACGATATGGACAAAATCGACCTCCTCACCAAACGATCTTCTGAACTATTTGCAAACTTAAAGCGACTCGAGCGCGAGAATATAAAAAATAAGAAACGCGCTGACCAGCTTCAAAAAGAGAAAGACTCAAGTCGGACCGACCTAAGTAAGCAAATTGGGCTAAAGGAAAAGCTAGAGAAACTCTGTCGTGAACTACAGAAAGAGAACAACAAGCTCAAGGTAGAATCCATACTCTGGTTTCAGAGGGTAGTGAAACTGATGCAGGCTTGTATAGAATGAGCACAGAGCATTAATTGACTCCCACGACCGACTCAAGGGTTCTTCTGACGAGCGTTTTAAGAAATTGCTTGAGACGTTAGAAGGTCACCAAGAAGAAAAAGATAATCCGCGAAAACAGATCATCTACATGAAAGCAGAAGAACTGTACAGCCCCCTTTGGCGCATGGATCTGGACCTATGACTGACGAGATCGGCTTAGATTCAAGAATCGTTTTAAATCGATGATCGAGCAGTATGAACTGCGCGAACTTCACTTCCATTCAGCCATGCGGGCCAAGGAGATTGAGGTTCAGTGGAACATGGCACGGTACGAACAGCAAAAGAAGGCAGTCGAAACCGAAGGCAACCGTGCTCGCCAACTAAATAACCAAGTCCTCACATTTACCAAGACGGAAACCGAGTTGCGGAACCAACTCAATGTCTACGTCGAGAAGTTCAAGCAGGTATGTACCCTATCTCTTTCTCTTGCACGCCCAACACAGGCGTTAACAAGCGACGAGGTCGAGGATACCCTAAATAACAGTAACGATCTGTTTTTAACGTTTCGCAAGGAGATGGAAGACATGTCAAAGAAGACTAAGAAGTTGGAAAAAGACAACGAGGCTTACCGGCGTAAAGATACGGCTCTAAATCAGAGTATCCTGAAAATGGCTGAGGAACGTAACAAGAATCTGAAGGACCTCGAGGATACCAGGAAAAAGAATGTCAAGCTCACCAGCATCATTAACCAAATGCAACAACAAGGCCGCGGTATACCGGCAGGGATGCAAGGGACCATGGACAGTTGTTACCCTGAGGGTGGAGATGCTGACGATGGAGAGCTAGAGGGCGAAGAAGATAGCGAGTGCGAATATGACGAGGAGGCAGAGGAGCAGATTAGCGAGGGAGAGTTTGACGACGATACTGAGGAAGAACCAATTGTACCAGGTGCCTACGGACCGGAGCGACCGCCTGCTATGAATGGTCATCGCTAGGGAGCCGAGACACCAGAATGGCAGCCGGAAATCACGCTACCTCGGCGTATCGCTAACCTACTTCACTGGATGGAGGGTTGGAAGGATCAAGCCTGGGAAGCCATTGCACCTGACGTGTAGAACACCCTTGACATCTTCTGTGGAGGATAAGCTCGGCTTGATCTGGACCACGTGATCAAGACAAACAACCCCCCTTTCCGCTGGCGTGACACCTAAAAGCGGTTGCTTTCTGGGCTAGCAGACCGGTGATTGATAGACAGTTGGCTACTTCGGGCACATTGTACATGTCAGTATGACAGTGATACGTTGTAGCTGTACGATGAATTGATCGTTTATGAAGATTACACTATGGCTGGTCCATGATCTATGCACGCATCGCATAGTGGAACAAACAGTGCATGTAACTGATTTGGTTCTATAGGGTATCTATCCTTTTTTTTTTTTTTGTGCGNGGCATCCAGGGAGGTGAAGTGNCANCGCTGTGACGCCAANTGTTGCACACAATACCTACCTACCTATCTACTCGGTTGGTTGCTCTTAGACGTAAAGGAAAGATCTAGTTCTTGCTTCGACGATAACTTGCTGCATCATACCTGCCGTTGAGATTGTTTCCTACCCTTTGGAACGTATCCGACTTGTGGGATGGGATGAGAGAGTTGGCTTTTTATTTGTTACCGCGCGACACGCTACTACAGGGTCCTAAGTTCGCACCACTCGCTATCGGGGCCGGGCCGATGAAAACAAGTGTCCTTGTTATAATACTAACTTAGCAATGCTGTTAGTAGCAGGACCGAATGATAATACGGCAGTATTGGTATTTGAATAGTTCCAATTATCTGTTCTTGGGATAGTGGGCAAGGTTATCGTTACCTAACCCACCCCTTCAAAACGATAATGTTCGGCCGTACTGCCCCAGATATTCGCCTACTCACCCTCAAACTTTTCGTTGCTATATTATTATTTGTTATTAGAGTCTGTAAGCAGAGCTAGATGGGCTATCGGGAGGCCCATGTTTTAAATTTTATGACCTTGACGTATCAAGACTCTTTGGCGACCGCTCATTGGCTGGTCTACTAGTAGGATGAACTACCAAGCTAATTCTAGCTTTCGTGATTTTCTTACATTAGAGTAAACTATCTCCCGGGTCGTGTTTCAGGCAATTCTTCGCCGTTTTATCTTTCCGGCTCGTTGTGGATGACTGCAAGGCAGGTGGCATCATCTATGGTACGTCATACACCGATCAAAGACAGTTCTGTTATTCGTCATATATGTCAGAAGTGATATTATTTCTTCCTCGTCTTTGAAAACTGCGAATATTCAATTTGTAACACCTTTTCAGAAATGAGAAGAAATTCCAGGACATTAAAACCTTGACATTTTGTAAGCAAACAGTGGTCATCTAAGACAATGCAACGTATTGTTCATAAGAGCCTTACTGATTTGCTCAACTTAAGCAGCTCATGAACAGCTTTGTTGCTTCTAGTCTTCTAGCATGCACACATACATACCTCGAAGGCGCGGGAATTGGGATTCTGGTCTTGTAGATCAGTTAATGTTGAATATGTGGATGACAAAGCACGTGACAGAGGTTCTACTCGCCTTAATAAATGAGGAGCACCCGCTATATTTGAGATTCGACTCAATTCTAACTGGGTAAGTTTAGAAATAGTGTTTCCTAAATGCCGCTTAAGTATGGCAAAACACAATGAATAGGACAACGCGCGCAGTTAGTGTAGTTGATATTGTAACAGACGCAGAATATGAGTGCCTACCTCATCATTACACTATGGAAAATATCCCTTTGTGGTCTTAGCTTTAATACAACTGCAATTTTACAAGACATTTTTATTCGTCTTCATACGTGGCGTCCTGTCACACGAACGAACCCGAGGGTTTAGGACACCTGATATCATGTAATTAATCATATGCTCGCGGCAACTGACCTAGATCAATCAGATCAGCTCTTCCGACCTGATCTGATTGATCCCGATCTTCTAAGACAGTTTGTGAAGGTCGGCAACATTAGGCGAGGCAAATTATTCAGACATAAAGACTAAGTATTGCCCGCCTAGTAGAAGGGAGAGATCTACATGACTCCCTTAGGTGCATAGTTGATGATTACACATTGAATATTATTCCAAGCCCTTATCTAAAGCCCTTGTTACACGTCCTCAGATATAAGATGAGATGCTGACATCGGAAATCACAGATAGTGTCAATACTAGAATCTAGACTAGGCTGAAATGAAATAACCATGCAATCAACTTTTATTTCGGTGAGCTTTGAGAGTTAGAACGATGACCGAGGATATGTATATGAATAGAGGACCAGCCTAAGAATGGTGACCCTAGAAGAGACATAATTACCACCAGGGTGAGGATCAATAAGATTGCACATCGAGACGACAACCATCTGAAATCGAATCACTGCTTCTCAAGGGAGCATTAAAAACCTTAGATAGCTGATTATCCTAGAAATCGAGAAACTACGTGATGATAGGTTGCCTTCTAAAACCTAGTGTCAACGAGGGCGAGCATGAGTGTCAGGTACTATACCCAGGTACTGCTACTTAAGCGTGGCTCACGAGGAACGAATCATGATTCATGATAACGCACTGCCTCAGGGTTGTATATCCTTACACGAAGGGGCAGGCTTGCACCAGCCGCGTCTGCCCCGAAAGCCCGACACTATCACGGGCCGTAAGCGATTCTTCAGTTCGGTGACGAGTACCATTTAAAAAAANAAAAAAAAACCAAGCTATTTAAGTTTCGGAGGTATCATGAGCCAATTTTTAGTAGACATATCTTCCGTCATTATAGTCTATCAATAGAAATCTCATGTAGGCAACGCCCATGATGGACCATGGAGCATACCGTAACCTTAAATACCTGGCAGACTACAAGGTCTGCACACAGTCACAGTGCTAATACGAACCTTAACCTCTTCCACCTGTCTCACTGCTACTGTCATGGTGCATAGCAAGAGCAGTATCTTGCAAGGCGGTGAATATTCTCGCAGGAGCTCAACATTTGGGGGATTCAGTGGCTTCAAGTTCTTTAGATGCGACAGTTCTGTTTTTAGAGGGCGCGGGCGTTATCTTGCTTCTTTTGTCTGCATATTGTAAGTACCTTAGGTTAAGTATCTGTCCTTTTTGAAGGTTGATAGGCTCCTAACTTTTTGGCAGGGCTAGAATGACCAATCATAATTAGAATAATTTAGGTATTTCCATCCCTACATAACCTTGTCCGTGCCAGATGTCTCAATTATAACTATCGTTACATACATATACTGCTACATCACACGTATTTCAGCATGCTCCCTGTCTGCCTCCATTTTTGCGGCGTTTAGTAGAATTGTTCCCTAATAGATTCCATATACTTACCTAAGGTATCATGACATAGTACATATGTACTATGTATGTGCCTTTCAGCAGAAAATCTAAAGCTTTAATTAAGTTGGATTGCAAGGATGTCACTTATGTTGAGCAGGGGGAGTGTGAGTTGAATAGGGACCAAAAACAAACAAAAAAAACACAAAGCCAAGTTAGCTTTCAGAGGGATACTACATAATTACCGAAAAGAAATTATAAAAATTGAAACAGCATTCAATGTTCTGTTAGTACTGCTGTCTATGCGGTATTTGTATCACAGGTAACCCCATATAATTGGGCATTACCTACAGTAGGTACTCCCCGTAGGTAAGGACCTACCTAGGTAAGTACAAGCCTATCGGAGTAGGTACATGTGGGACATGTCCACGGACGCGTACTGTACCTGCATACTAAAACCTTTGTCTCCCGCCACTCTGGTACGTATCCACTTGTAACGGGCCGATCGGTCCCATTGCTGCAGGTCATTAGGTACCTAAGTAGGTACATACCTAATACTATTCTGGCGCGACTGTACATTACGTCGACTGGTGCAGCGTTGGCTTGCCAGGCTCACAGCCTTACCACTTTTACTTTCTATGAGCAAAGCCTTCTTTTACTTTCTACGAGCAAAGTCTTCTTACTTTTCCCTCTCCCTTGTGAAGCCATCATTTAAACCCACGTTTTCACACCATCGCCATCGGATATAGCTTCTGCTCCATCCTGGTAGATTCCGCCAGCGGAAGCCGTGCGCGGTCCACGAAGCGAGACGCCTCACCAGATTGAAGTGTCAGATCAGATCGAGGCAAATGACCACCGCGTCCAACTATGGCTCCGCCCTACACATAGAAGCTGCTCCCTCGACCACAACTTATCGTCAATTGAGATGTCCTGGCCGCTTCCCGTCGGCAATCCCGTCGGCAATGGCCACCCGCTGCCAATTAGGCGTGAGCGACCCATTGCCTTGTGTTCCGTCTGTCGCAGGCCGGCAATAACGCGCTGCACTGCCTGTGGGACAACATTCTACTGCTCTGCAAAGTGCCAGTCGTCGGACTTCGTAATACATCGACAAATCTGCAACCGCTTCCGGAACGCGCCAATGCAACCGCAACTGCAACCGCAACTGCAACCGCAACCTCAACCGCAACCTCAACTGCAACTGCAACCGCAACTACAACCGCAACTGCAACTACAACCACAACCACAACCGCAAATATCCCATCCCTATCACGATCCGAGTCGTCTTCACCAATATGCACATGCAGGGCAGCACCAGGCTGCCATGAGCACTGCAGTCCCCCGCCTTAAATATGAACCCGATCAACACGGTCCCGACGGCCTGCGCTTTCCCGGCTTTCCCAGCTTGCCTGGCTTGCCTCCGGATTACGACCCAAACGATCCATATAGCGAAAAGGAGCGAGAGGCCATACGCAACCTCTTGGATGTGCCTGTCGTGGAAATTCCCGAGTGGAATCGCGAGAGAAAACCCACTGCACTGAATAGGGAGCTGATGGCACATCAACGCGTCGGCCTGACATGGCTGCTCAACCAAGAAAAGAGCCCTCTCAAAGGCGGCATTCTCGCTGACGATATGGGCCTGGGCAAGACAATCCAGGCCATTGCTTTGATGCTTTGCCATCCACCGCAAGATGGTATCCGTAAGACCACGCTTATCGTCGTTCCCACGTCACTGCTTCGTCAATGGGAGCGGGAGATCAACGACAAGGTGGAGCCTAACCACAAGCTCAAGACAACAATATTCTACAGTGCAAAAAAACGGAGTATGACTGTCTCTCGATTGATGTCGTACGATGTTGTTCTAACAACCTACGGCACCCTCGCCTTCGAGTGGAAGCAAGTATACGACCACCGGAAGCTGGACGCAGCTGTGCTACTAGCACCCCACGCGATATTCCATCGCATTATTCTTGATGAAGCCCATAACATCAAGAACCGAAACTCACAAGCCTCTAAGGCAGTAGATCGCCTGCGTGCAACCTACCGTCTTTGCATGACTGGAACACCCCTGATGAATCGGCTTGACGAATTATATCCTCTTATCCGTTTTCTTCGTGTCGAACCATACCGAGAATGGGACCACTTTAGGCGAAGTCTTACCGCAATCAAGGGAGGCGAGACGAGAGCTATGAAGCAGCTCCACGTCCTTCTCGGCCGTATCCTGCTACGTCGAACCGAGAAGACCATCGTGGATGGTAAGCCTATCCTGTCCTTACCAGAGTTGACTGTCCACACTGTCGAGGTCGTCTTCGACAAAGATCAGTTAGAATACTATCAATCCCTCGAGCAGCGTTCGCAGCTACGGATGAACCGATATCTGAAGGAGGGCACGGTTACCCGCAATTATTGGTACATTCTTCTTCTGATTCTCCGACTTCGCCAGTGTTGTTGTCATCCCTACCTGATCAAAGACCATGCCATTCCAGAGGGAGTGGATATGACTCCCGAGGATATGAGCAAGCTGGCGCGTAAACTGGCGAAGCCAATTGTTAGCCGAATCAAGCAACAGGACGGCTTCAAATGCCCAATGTGCCACAAAAGCACCGAGAACCCAATCATAATCTATCCCTGCGGGCATCATGTTTGCGGGGACTGCATTACGAATATGATATCAATCAAAGAGCCAGGTCTGGAGTTTGAGGATGACGAAGGTGGCGGCGCCTCATGGGACAATGTCCTACCGAGGGATGCAAGAACTTTGTCGATTCTAAACAAGTGATATGTTACAGATATTTTAGCGAGGTGTACCTCTCTGGTGTTGATGAGGCAAACCGCAGCTCAGACATATCCGATGAGGGAGATCCCGATGAGGAGGATGCGGACGAAGAGGGCAATCTCAAAGACTTTGTCGTCTCGGATGATCATGATAGTAGCGATCTAGGGGAGTACGATGACGATACTACCCGCCCTACTAGTGAATCCGACACAAAAAAACCACTGGATTCTGCTCAGCCCGCGATAGGGAGTGATGCCGATGATTCTGAAGATTCTTTGCCACCCATTGACTCATTTTTTTCGCACATCAAAAAGAAGACGGTGCTCTCTAAAGGCAGTCCGAATACACTGGATGCAAACTCTCACGATATAAAACGCAACAAGAAGGGCGACAACGTGTGTACTCCCGGCAAAATGAAAACGGAGGATACTACGAATTATAGCAGTGACTTCGAGTATAATCCCACAAATGAGGATAGCGGTGCTAATTCGGGTCAGAAGCGGAAGGTATCTTCTGGGAAAGCTATAGATAAGCCGAGAAAGAAACTGAAGAAGGGCAAGAAGAAAAGGAGTGAACTGACGCTTAGCGCCCTAAAGAAGTCGGGCTCGAGCAGTGCTGCTGCTAGAGAACGATACTTCAACGGGCTGAGAAAAGACTGGGAGACGAGTGCCAAGATTGACAAGGCGATGGAGTTGTTAAGAATGATACGACGGGACTTCGCGAAAGAAAAAACACTAGTCTTTAGCCAGTTCACCTCATTTCTCGACCTAATGGAGATTCCTATCTCGGACGATGGATACAATTATCGACGCTACGATGGCAGTATGCCTACTGGGGACAGAGAAGCGGCTGTCGACGATTTCATGAAGAAAGATGAGGTGAAGATCATGCTAGTCAGCCTGAGGTGCGGTAATGCGGGCTTGAATCTCTACGCTGCAACTCGGGTCATCCTTCTTGACCCTTTCTGGAACCCGGCTGTAGAAGATCAAGCTATCAAGCGGGCCCACCGACTGGGCCAGAACAATCCCGTCATCGCGTATCGCATACTGGTCAAAGAAACGGTAGAGGACCGCATCCTGGCATTGCAGGAAAACAAAAGACAACTCGTGAGCGACGTTCTCAGCGCCGAAGCTCGTAAGGGCGTGAGTCGTTTAACCGTGTCAGAGATTGCCGGCTTGTTTGGGATCAACTGGACCGGCTGAGTGGATATAATTTATCTTCACATCGCACGTCTAAGCGGGAAGGGAGCTATCTCTTTGCAGTGCATTAACTTGGCGTTTGGTAGACGGTAGCCTTGAGCTTTTATGGTTTCTTCTGACTTGCTATAGATTTACAGTACCGGCGGCCTTCGCGGGTTTGGTACTTCGTTGTATGAATAGCTTGGTGTTCCGGTACATAGCTGTTAGAATATCTGGCTGTGTTAGGATCAGGATATCGCTAAAATTTCTCAGAACATGTTCGACAACGCTGCTCTTCCGACTGGGTCTGTGTGACTAGGTATTCGTACTGATAATCCTCCTCTTTCACCATAGAGAGAGATAAATTCGAGCCTCGGGTAAATGTCGATCAAGGCCATCCACCTTTGACCCTCTTATCACCTTACGACTGCACTAACCTCACTGGCGCGCTTTGACTAATGCATCCAGCTGAGCTGTAATATCAATAAGCGGGAACGAAGTCCTATTCCCTGCGGACGTCCCGGGTACCAAGGGGTCCGTGAACCATTCCTCCACTAAGAACACGCTCCCGGCAATCTCAACAGCGGCTGTCACGACGCCGCCGGCTGCGGCGACGTCGGGCGCATTCGATATACGCCCTATAAACTCGGCGCTGCGCCATTTGCTTTTCCCGTTCCCCCTTCCGCGACCGCAGCACCGAGACCCCCCGCATCGTGCTCCGTGATCAGGAGAACTTCGTTGTCGTATTTGGGCGGGAGGTAGATGGCGTCGCCGGGGCGGATGACATCCGACGTCCGGTTCACCGGGTACGAGATGGGGACGTGCGTCGGCGTCCCCTTCTCGGCGCCCATGTCGAACTTGTACAGCGCCCCGCCGTCGGCGCTGCGGTTCCGCGCATCGGTGACGAGCAGCGTGGATCCGTCGACCGCCGCAAGCCCCGTGTAGCCTACCACGGCGTGCTCGATGGCGCCGCCGCTGCTATTGTGCGACGGCACGTACCACTCCTCCACCGCGCCGCCGTCCCCCCGCACCCGGAGCAAGGTCCCCGGGTACGTCCCCAGCACGTAGATGTTGCCCGCGCTGTCGTGCTCGATGTCCTGCGGCCCCCCGTACCGCCCGCCGCTCACGCTCGTGAGGTTCACGGACCATAGTGTTTTTCGTGTCGTTGACGAGTACCGTAGGATGTAGTTGTCGCCTGACACGTCGCGGCCCGCTGTCTCGCTGTCATGTGGGTTAGTAGATGCGGCGGGGAGAGCTTGGACTATTCGGAGTGCGGAGGATTGATTAGGTGAGTGCGTACTGTGCTGCTGCTGCGTCGACGAGGATTGTGATTTCGTCTGCGGACTTGTCGCGCTTGCTGCTGTAGGGATCCCACTGTGATGCACGGAGAGTCAGTTATCCCGTTTCGAATGTGCATCTTGGAATCGACTTTGAGCTTCTAACACATGATTCTATGTGCGAAATGCACTGTTATCCTTCAAAGGGGACGGAATGCGATAGACAGGAGTGCTCTTTGAAGCATCACTTACTGCAACGCCGCCTATGTGGAAGGGTACAGTCCGCGTTATATTAGGGAACTCTATCGTCGAGACGACGGATGCTTTGTACGGGTCGTAAATGACGACTGACGCGTTGTAGAGGGAGCCGATATCTGTGGGCAGGTGGTTCTTAGTACATATATCGTGGCGTGCTTCGGCCCCTGTCTCGGATCGTTCAAGGCTTCCTCCCGAAAGCAATTCCCCCGTTATTCCTATGCAATACGAAACTTACTATGGATGTATTAGCTACGATCTCAGAGCCTTGATACTGACGCAGTGGCTTTCTCAAATATTTCTCGCGCACATACCAAAGAAGACAGGATTGCTCGTCAAAGTCTACGTTCTCGGGATACAGCTGGTAAGAGGCGATGTTGACCGTGCCGTTGCCGAAGGGCGGGCATGAGCTCCTCGGACGCGCCAGCAGCGGATGGCTTGAGGCTATGGCTAGGAGCCATGTTATCCCGAACACGAAGATGAACATGTTGCTCAGCTAATGGTAATTGAAAGTTGAGGACACGGATATCTATTAAAGGTGTAACGACCGAAACGAATGTGGGTGTTGCGTGAGTGAGTAGTTCTTTCCTTGCGCATAACCTCTCTCGCCATGGCTATTATGTACGAGAGAGCAGGTCCTTATTAATCTTTTACCGTGTTTATTTATATGTTGTCTCCCATCCCGTCTGTTTCCTCGTTTCGTGTACAGTACGCATCGCCGCGATAAATGAGCTGAAGCGCGCCTCGGCTAAAGAGGAATTGGGGTTGGACCTTCGCAACTAGCTGCTGAGGAGAAGCTGGATAGGAGAGGTTCTGATTGGGGTTCCTTGCGTTCCATTCAACCGGCTTGGGATTACCAAGCGCTTGAAATCTCGGATCATCGCGTTTATTGGCATTGGCGAATAGGCTCGTGCGTGCTGACGACATTCCCAGGTGACATCTTCGCCTCCATGGTCTTGACTAGCCACTGAATAAGCCTTTTAGGTTCTGTCCATGTATACACTTCGGCCCTTACCTGATATTCATCTTTATGCCTATCATTAAGCTTATGGGATACTCTACGGACTACAGTTCTAATGCTTAACTTTGTTTTATTACTTAAAGTCGTTTGCATCATGTTCGGGTTACATTGCAGGGATCTTATGTCTTATCTCCGAAAATGGGGTATTTAACTTAATCTCGCTGGTTTAGCTCTAGGGTCATTTATTCATGTATTTGTAACATCGAAGGCATACGCGGCAATGACATCCAAACTTCAACTCTTGAATTTAGATACTATGTGAGTGAAACCTCAGCTATATACTATCTAGCATATTTACACTAACCTTGATGACCATTGCTCCTAGAACAGGGCAGGGGCGGCTCCAATAGATGGTACATCATATAGCGAAACATGTGCCCACTGTGGGTGGCTGGTGACAGCCAGGTTTGTGTCCGACGAGATAGCCGTTCCGCTGGGCGAAACGATGATGTTCTTGGCACCGATCGCGACGATATTCTCCAATCGGTTGCCGTTGTAGTTCTTGTCCAGCAGCCACAGGGACTTCTGGCAGTTATGCGCGTCAACACAGGTCTGAGTGTAGGTGTTGAACCACGAGTAGGTTCCCGCCGCACCGACATGGATGTTTTGGCAGTTCTTCATGACCACCGACCAAGACGCGTCGCATCCATCGGCATCGCTACCGTTGCAAGAATAGTCTGGGTCGCCGGGCAAAGCGTTGATGGCGTTCTTGAAGGGCGCGGGCGGCTTGGGGGTTGGCTGATAGTAAGGCGACTCAGTTTGCAAGAAGGTGGTGTAAATGTTTCGGGCCCCGTTGAAATTGTACTGGTAAAATACGCTGTGTTCTGAGGCGGTACCGTATAGCCATGTCGCCTTCTGACTCTCGACGAGCATGCCGCGGGCGCTATACACGGAGTTCTGTACCAGGTCGTTGCGGGCGTCGGAGAGATTAGGGTCGTCAACCATGTGATCGGATACCCACAGCCACATGTTCTCGAAGTAGCCTGAGGCCTTCTTTGTCACGTGTAGCATCATGCTGGCAACCTGGCACTGGGCGCCGTTGGTACCGGTCGTGGACGCGGGACACTCTGCCGGCGTGAGCTGGGTCCCGGTAGCACCTCCGAGCCGAACATGGACATCCCACAAGGCGGCAGCTCCGGCGCTCGAGGCCTGGATGTTCCACTCCATCAAAACCACACCAGGTGTTGGACCTTTGCTTGTTAGGATTAGGTCCTGCATTTCAACTCCGCCGACGTCGCCATCGTTGCCAACCTTGAGCATGACCACGGGCTTGGTGGCATCTGAAAACTTGCTGCCGCTGGCAGCAAACTGGGACCAGGTCTCACCAACAATCTTGGTATTCTTGGGGATGGTTACCGTGTTCGTCAGAATGTATGTGCCGGCATCCACGTAAATGATCTTGCTGCCATCTCCATACTTGTTGAAGGCACTTTGCACAGCGGCCGTGTCGTCTGTCGAGCCGTCACCTCTCGCGCCGAGGTCCTTGAGATGCACAAAGTCACCAGCTGACTTATCCGTGTACTGGTTTCTCTTTCTCTCGAAATCTACAACACTCAAAGTCAGCTATCGCCATTTGGAGTATAGTTTGTGAGAATCCCAGAAGCTTCCAGCCTATCTTAGCCCGGAAAGGGAATCCTGCGCTCTAGAAATTGTCGAAGCAAGAAAAACAAAAAGAAAATGCCTCCGATAATCACTCACATGGCGCTACCTGAAGTCCCGACACGGAGGATCCCATAAGTGTGGATTCACGTGTGTAGTCCACGGCTCCAGTCGACCATGTGCGTTTGTCTGCCTTGTATGTTGCGCCAAGGACATGCTTCCAAATTAGGTCAGCTACTGTTCTTCTTCCCTTCGGTTTGATTTGAGCTCACGTTCTTATAGTAACCGGCGGGGAGAATGACTGTCGAACTCCAGTGGTCTTGGACTTTTCCTCCAAGGTTGACATTGTCCAGAACCAAGCCCGTGAAGCCCACGTTATGCTGATCAACGGGTTGCGCCATCTCAATGGCAGAATCCCTGATGTTAGTAAAGGTAGAGTCTACGATGGTGACAGAGCCAAAGCTTGTCTTGTCCCCATCGTTGTAGAGCCGGAAGCCGACCTGAGCGCCGTTCACTTTGATGCTCTTCCACACCCAACCCCAGTCCCAGATGAGCTGGACCGCGGTATTGCAACCGTTGAAAGTCATACGAGCTGCACTGAATTGTTGACTACCGCCGTCTGTGTTTACTGTCAGACAGTCTACTCTGGTAAGCGGATGACAAGTTAGACTTACAGATACCAAAGTTGCCACCGGTAAAGGTGATGTCCGACATGACACCTCCGCTTCCATTCTCGGCGTAGATACCCTGCTGGTTCTATATAGCCGACTATTAGTAAGTTTACCTTCAGTAGCTATGTACGTGTCATAGCTTGAAACATCAGAAGTGGCCAAAACCTACCGTTGCTGAGTTGGCAATGAGCTCGACGTTCTCAAGCGTGGTGGCCTGAGCGACTTGATAATGCAGTGCAGCAATGTACGCTCCGCCGTTGGTGGCCGTAATGTCAATCTTGATGTTACGAATCTGGCTGTAAAAGCGCGCGGTGTTGATATACCATTGCAGCGCATTCCCGTCGGGGCCGTTTCCGCCGCCGTCGACATAGACGTCAGTTGACAAGACTCCTAGACCGACGAAACTTCCCGCGCCCACGATCGTCGGCCAGTTATTGGCGTCGCCTATGATCTGAGTGCCGAAATAGACGCTGATAGAGCTAGACACTAGGTAACGACCAGGGGGGAAGTACACAATCGCGTTCTTAGTGGTAGAACCGTTGCAATTCGCTCCGCACCTCTTGCCATCGTCGATAGCTCTCTGGATTGCCGCGGTCGAGTCCTATAGCCATTTTAATGAGCATGAATCCTCGCTGAATACTGCGCTTCTTCTTTTAACTTACCCTCGCACCGGTAGGATCTGCGCCGTAGTCGTTGACAACATGTCGGAACACCTGAACTCAAGAAATTAGCAACCTCATAGCTTCTCAAGCGTTGATATGGACAATAGCAACCTTATAGGAGGCGTCATTTCCCCACGGGACCGAGCCTTTGTGTGCTAAGCCCTCCATCCAAAAGGTCCCTGCCCGTTTTGCGAGAGGATCAGCAGTCGCATTCGCTACGGGCTCAGCCTCGAGCTCGGCTACTAAAGCAGCAGCTCTGGCAATCTCATCTGTGATCTCGAGCAACTGAGGACTGTTGTCGGCACGCTTTGAGATCTTGGTGCCAGGCTTGAGTCCGAAGTTGTTACGGCGCGGGTTCTCAAGGCGCGCCTTATTGAGCTTGGTCATCTTGGCAATGGCATCGTTGACAATCGCCCGAGCCGCCTCGATGTCGCTGGTAGTCGCATTTTCGGCAGTCGCGAAGGCAGAAAGTGAAGGCTGCCGGGGGATAACTGAAGCTCGGTCTGTAACTTGACCAAGGCCAGAGACAGGACTAGCAGATCCAACCAGGTAGTGGGAAGTGAGGCACACTCCCAGGAGCACAGCCCGAGAGATGGCCCACATCTTGTTGGGAGAGAAACAATAAGACTTGCAATCAACGCCCAAGGCGAGAATATTCAAAGTCGAGTCTTGACCAGCGCAAGGCTGTTCGACGTGCAGAAGGATGGACAGACAGACGACTACTTCTTGGTTGCGCAATCTGACAAGACGAGGGGAGTGCTGATCACTATATATAAGTTAGACTTTATTTAACCTCTCTATGTAACCACACACCTTGAAAGGGCACGTAACCTTGTCGTCGCTTGGTTTACTGCCAACCCCGCAAACTCTTACCTAGTCTCCAATGAGCCTCATTCTGGAAAAGGCCCGAGGACTCGAGAACGAGGGGATGGCAGATATCTAGAATAGGAAGGTTGTGATTTTTTGGAATCTAGAATTCCAATGGACCCCCCCTACTAGGGTGCCAACATTGAGAGTCGTGTAGTTGGTGTTGTTGACGCGAAACCTTTGAATCACTCGCGAGACATGGAATTCCAAGTGTGCAACATATACATACTCGCTCTCTCTCAAGCATGTCTCGGTTTCAAGCAAGATGGTTTGGCATGACTACTTCCTCAAGCCATGTTTAAAAAGCCTTGGCGACGGGCAACTGACTGACTAGCTTGAGTTTATAGAGCTTGACCGTATCTACGGTAGGTAGTCTATGAAAAACATCGTATATGTTCGCCCCATTATTTCGAAATCATTCTCTTAGAATATCAAGTATGGTGGGGACACCCGACCCCCATCTGCCTCTATCGTGGTCTCAACACCGAGGGTTACACTTTGAACAACAAATGATTCGGCGCGCCCGCATGATGCTAACCTAGCCATTTTAGAAACCATCCACATGTAAAGCAACGTGACGGGAACGCCACAGGTTCCCGCATACAGTAGGTTGCACAACGTGCTGTAAACTACAGCGAAAGTCGCAGCGAGGGCATCACGTGGTCGGGATAGCGCCGACGACAGTGCCCGATTGGCCGCTCCCTAAAAAGGTAGGAGGTCAGGTTCCTGCACCACCGGCGACTATTTGCGTGGGTTCACAACTTAATTTAGACTGTCATCTGAGCAACCAGTCATCTGGGGAAACCCCATCATCTGAGCCAATTGCCATCTGAGCAACACCGGCATAAGCAAGCCCACAAGCCAGCCAAGTAACGTCGATGACCAATGCAGACCCTGTTGCGGGTAGTTCACAGCACAACGTTCGGCTGTCGGCGTCTTGTGAGAACCAGCCCTCATTAATCATTCATCAAAAGGGTTGTCATCGAAGGCAGGGTCGTTTTATTGGCAACATATTTTATTGAAAAGGTATGCAGATCGACCAACCTGGAGTAACCGGCCTCATCACCACCTGCTACTGGCACGATTTTTCTCCGACCCTAGCTAAGCTGCTCGCGTCTAGTCCAATCAACTATTAGTCTGCGGGCGATGCTTTCCGGATGGGGCCATCCTGCACATTTTTACAATTTCTTAGTCTGGCAGTTCCGGCGCTTAGGCAAGCTTGCTGAGCGTCGCGCGTGATTCCAGCAACGATGATGTCTCGCATTCGAGCTCGTGTCAGGCTAACGCCTTCCGGTCTATGGCTCTCGGACACCCGATCATTATTGGTGGAATGACAGCGCCGTGACCTCAGCGCCGAAAGGTACAGTCTAGGGCTGTCCGGGGCTTCGGGGATATGATTATTGCATACAGGCGACGACAAAAGCCGTTCTCGTCGGTTTAATGAAGATGTCGCATCCGGTCAGCCCTGGGTCGTATCGTGCTACACGTACCGGATAACTAGAACCCACATCCGATGTATTCAAGATTAGGACCTACATATCATGCATATAATATATAAGTGTATCTCGTGCGAAGACTTTAGCTCTCCCCTTATCCGTGAATTACCTGTTCAACCGAGACAGCTATACGAAAGCAAGCAAGGAAAAGGGGAGCGAGGTCAGCAACTAGGCTGGATACTAGAAACGAACCTTTCTGGATCATACAGACTTTAGACCTCCCACTTAGGAGAATAGATAAGACCCTCATATCCCCCCTTAACTCCATAGAACATTATTTGCAGCCTGACTAGTTTTTCAACCCTTATTACATACTGCAAGACAAATACAGCCCTCGCCACCAAACACAGTAGTACAAGTCGCGAGATTTCTATCTATGTATATGCATGTAGAAGGGCCGTCCTCGGCGTTTTCAAAGAACTCTTACCCAGAATTAGGCGATGTGAAAGATCTAGTCAAGCTTAGAAGAGTCTACGGCAGCCTAGCATAATCCTCGTAGCGAACAGGAATAGGAATGAGATATTCACATTGGCGGTTAGCGGCCGAGTTGGTGCGGTCTAACGAAGCGGTTATCACCAAGCCACTGAGGGTGAAAAGGGAAATCCAGATATCCCGCATCGTTAGACGCCGGGAGCTCCATTCCCTCGTTAGCTACGCCTTTATGTTTAGGTATATTCGGGGGATTTAATACCCAACACCATACTTACACTAGCAGCTCTGTACTTCAATGTGAAGTATGGCGAAACTGAGTTACTGTCGCGAGTATTACACGGTCTTAAGGCGAAGTCAAGAGTATAGTCATATAAGGTTTGTCGATTCTCATGATCTTATACAGCGCCTTGAGATACCGATGCGAAAGTGAGCATACGGGCAATAGATAAATCAAAAAGAGGTAAAAGCCTTCAAGAATGGTGTATTTCTATAGAATATCATTATTAATATATGAATTTTCTTCCGAGCTCTTGTCTACAAGCCCTTACTTAGTGCAGCGCAGGGGTCAGGTTGGGG